>LBNU01033779.1:79711-144544 GCA_014162995.1 Artemisia annua
ACACTACCACAATAAGTAATCTATCAATCTAACACACTAAACTCATCACAAAACCCTAATAAACCCTAATCAAACCCTAATTAGACCTATGTGTTTACAAAACCCTAAATGCTTATCTAAACTAGTTTGGAAGTGTTCAAGACTTATGTATGAGTTACCTTAGGAACAATAGGATATCTTAGCACCCTTAGACTCTAGTACAACCTCTTAGAGCTTAGGTACAAGTCTCTTAAGCACAAAACCATAACTAGGTTATAACTTCCCGGAAACTATGTTAAACCTTCCCAAATCTCTACCATAAGCTACCACCACTTAGCATAAGCTTCTTAGGACTTAATCCTAGACACTAAACACTCATAAAAACCTAATCTAGATTCTTAGTCACACCATCGTACAACATTAAGTCACATATCTAAGGGATGTCTACTTCATTTTCAGATTGGTTATACTGGGTTGTTTCTCTAGTCAAGGGTCATTGACTAGTTGGTTGGAATTTGAAGAGGTCGCGTATAGGTTGAAGAGACGAGATGAGATTGTAGAAAAAGAGTCATATTTTTACAACATATACTCACAAAATATGCTTCAACGAGCTGTTATGGCTTCAAAATTGCATCAAGTAAATGGTAATTTACTGTGTGTACACAAGATTATGATGATTCCGATAGCTCGCAACCATCAGGAGGGAGAAGTACATGAAGGAAAAAGTAGTGTTTTCATCTTCTATGATTGGATTGATTGAGGGAACTGTGCTTATTACGAAAGAAGTATCAAGAGGTACCAAGAATGTGCACATCAGGGCTTGTTACCAACTTGAATGCAATGTTATGTGAGTTATATTGCTATGCTGCTACCCGACCACACAACCATCTTGAAGATCTCAAAGTGTCTTGTCTACTTGATCCACTGCGTGATTAGAAGATTAAAGATATGTCATAAGGGTTGTCAGTTTGGGAGGGAGCAGGTAAATGAAAAAGGCTCACTAGTTAGGAGGGAGTAATAACCTGACTAGACAATTGCAGTTGAAGTTCAGAGATTTGTAAATCAGTGCCGTCAGTGCCAAAGATCAAATGCCGAGATCGTCGGAAGAGAAGAACTTCAAGTCTGCCTCAGTATCTAGACTACAGAGACTCTGCGCCTCAACAACATCAACATAGTTTACTATAGTTGGAATTTAGTTGTTTATAGGTCTCATTGTAACCATTCATGTGTGACGATATCTTGGAGGGAGATTGTTAGCCTCGCTCTTTTATAAAGATAATGTCACATATGTGAATTGGACTAGATATGTAGCAAGTTGCGCCAATAGGGACTACTTATGTACATTAGGCAAACTTGTTATATGTTGAGCCTATAAATACCCCTCATGACTCTCCATGATGGGTGTGGGAAAGTGTGTAAGCTTCATTCATTTATCAATCTAATAAACACATAGTATTCTCTACCTTTCTCTCTCTACTTTCTCTCTCTAGAATAATCATGTATTTCGATCAACCTCGACCTCCGGAAGGTGTTTCTTGGTTATAACACTTTACTTCCTACTCCCCTAGATCACTATGATCCCCGAAATAGTTTCCCCTCTTAGTAAAACCCGAATTTCACTCTCTAGGATTCTCGTATTTGAGGTTAGAAATGATTTTAGGATATCTTTAGAAAACGTAAGATTAGATATAGGAAACTTTGAATTAAAGGGATAGCTTATCTCTAAGGAATGAAAATTTTTTAGAAACTTATGCCCCGATAGGTAAGAAAGACTTTACGGATATAACTTATATTAGGATTCTATTTAATGAATATCGAAGGACATTAGAACTAGTAATAGATTAGATATAAGAAGTCTTTTAGATACAATCTAGGAATCTTAAGAATAATAAAGGCTTAGATCGCTAGTAAACTACCGACTCAGAACCCTAAGCTTTTAGTACCTAGTCTAGTAGCGGGATAAGAGTACTAGTAAAAAATTTCACCCTATAAGAACAAGCCGTTTTGAGGTTATAGTCTCGTAAGTTACCTAGCCCATATTAAGATTTTCCACATGACTTTGAGGATTTAGAAAATTCCTAGGAATATTACATCATAGGGATAAGCCGGAACCTACCCTAAATTTCATAACCCAGGCTTAGAATTCGAGGTTACTAGGAATAAGACATTTGAGGATTTTAGATTACATCTTAGGATTTGACATTTCTTAGGTTACACATTAGGAAATTCTACTTAGCAGATATTATGGATGTTACCTTACACGGTTTCAAGTACCTAGGACGTAAGATAGACAACTTAGGTCAAAAGACTAAACAAGGAACTTTACCTAGGAATACTAATACTCCTAATAAATC
The DNA here is from genome assembly GCA_014162995.1 of Artemisia annua. Taxonomy (NCBI): domain Eukaryota; kingdom Viridiplantae; phylum Streptophyta; class Magnoliopsida; order Asterales; family Asteraceae; genus Artemisia; species Artemisia annua. Next base: position 82,045 of record LBNU01033779.1, read on the forward strand.
TCTAGCTAAAGAACCACCTATCCCACCTAGCCCTTCTCCCTTTATAGGATCTTCTTCACCAGTTAAGACCAATATATCACCCCTAGATTTTAAGACTAGCTATGGAAACTAGAAGAACCTTAGGGGGAAAACAAACTTCAAAGGAATCTAGTAAATCTTAATCCCATTAGGATACCATCTTTTCAGGTATCCTATACTCTCACTGTCCGTTTAATCCTATACTCCCGTTTCTTTCCACTCTACCACTTAATCCTATTCTCTCACCTATTCCCACTCTCCCGTTTAATCCCANCTAAGCTTTTAGTACCTAGTCTAGTAGCGGGATAAGAGTACTAGTAAAAAATTTCACCCTATAAGAACAAGCCGTTTTGAGGTTATAGTCTCGTAAGTTACCTAGCCCATATTAAGATTTTCCACATGACTTTGAGGATTTAGAAAATTCCTAGGAATATTACATCATAGGGATAAGCCGGAACCTACCCTAAATTTCATAACCCAGGCTTAGAATTCGAGGTTACTAGGAATAAGACATTTGAGGATTTTAGGTTACATCTTAGGATTTGACATTTCTTAGGTTACACATTAGGAAATTCTACTTAGCAGATATTATGGATGTTACCTTACCCGGTTTCAAGTACCTAGGACGTAAGATAGACAACTTAGGTCAAAAGACTAAACAAGGAACTTTACCTAGGAATACTAATACTCCTAATAAATCTCTAGCTAAAGAACCACCTATCCCACCTAGCCCTTCTCCCTTTATAGGATCTTCTTCACCAGTTAAGACCAATATATCACCCCTAGATTTTAAGACTAGCTATGGAAACTAGAAGAACCTTAGGGGGAAAACAAACTTCAAAGGAATCTAGTAAATCTTAATCCCATTAGGATACCATCTTTTCAGGTATCCTATACTCTCACTGTCCGTTTAATCCTATACTCCCGTTTTTTTCCACTCTACCACTTAATCCTATTCTCTCACCTATTCCCACTCTCCCGTTTAATCCCACTCTTTCGTTATCCCCTACTCCTCCGTACTTTCCTATTTCTTCCCTTTCCTTCTTTCCCACTCCTTCTTACTCCTCCGTTAAAATCCATCCTTCCACTTCCTCCTACCCTTTCGTTTCATTCCTTCGTCATTTTTTCACTCTATTTTACCCTACTCTATACTCTATCCCAACCTCATCCTACAATGTTCTAAGAGTTAGAAATTGTACTTCTCGTCATATCACAAGATTCTATTAGGTAGATCTTGTAAGAATATCTATGTCGAACTTTAATCCTCATTATGTTCGACTACGATATTATGCTATCTCGCCTTGCAAAAGTAGCAAGAATGAGATTGTCAACGCTCATCATTCGGGATGCAACTAATTGATAACAGAATGACTATAGAACTAGTCACCATGACTAGGACTTGTCTTTACCTTGGCTAGACCTTGTCTTCACTATGGCTAGAACTTGTCTTCACCATGACTAGAACTTGTCTTCAAAACATTCCCGTATCACATTTCCTTAAGTGTGGTAAACTCTCTCCATTTTCCGCCGATACTATTTAAGGATGATTTATGATGATTATCCTATTAAAATGAACTAGGACACTCTTTCATTTTAAAGAAAAAGTTATAAATCAAACGGATCATGAATTTATAAGCTCGTGCTTACAAGAATTAGGACGCTTCTACTTGTGAGTAATGAGATATAAGTAAATGAATCTAAGTATCTGGCACATGTACAAATATTTCCTACTCCGTTTGTACAATTCCTTTCTTTTCTCCTATCACCTTTCCTTTCTCGAATCGTCAACTCATTCTTCTTCTACCCCTACGTTCAACTAAATCTCGGGACGAGATTTCATCTAAGGGGGTAAGACTATAACAACCTACAAAATCTCATCACTATCATTCCCACTACAAATACCTATATCAGGTATTTCACAAGTAAATTTTTGCTTTATATGTGCATTCACTACTTTCATGACTCTCTAGACCTGCTTACGTATCTACACAAGCCAAATATCTCTACTCTCACACTCTATAAACCCCTGGTATGTCAAGCATAAGATCACAACACTACCACAATAAGTAATCTATCAATCTAACACACTAAACTCATCACAAAACCCTAATAAACCTTAATCAAACCCTAATTAGACCTATGTGTTTACAAAACCCTAAATGCTTATCTAAACTAGTTTGGAAGTGTTCAAGGCTTATGTATGAGTTACCTTAGGAACAATAGGATATCTTATCACCCTTAGACTCTAGTACAACCTCTTAGAGCTTAGGTACAAGTCTCTTAAGCACAAAATCATAACTAGGTTATAACTTCCCAGAAAATGAACCCTATATAAGGCCTCGTACCCCTCTCCTTTCCAAACCACACCATCACACTTCTATACCTCAAAATTTATGTAGTTAGTAGTAGTACTAAGTTCCTTGTAGCCTTAGAAGTCGAGTGGTATAAGCCTTGAGGCCTTGTCGAGTCGTTTTTGCCCTAGAAAACCCTAAACCCCATGTTAACCCTATTCTGGTCAATTAAGCCTTTAATTTTGATTCTAATAGTTCTATTATATTACTTGGTTAGTATTAGGATGCCCTAGAACCTTTGCCTAAGCCTTGATCATTTTCCTTTAAAACTTTTCATTTTAAAACACTAATTATAGACTAAATGCTAATTTTTTGCTATAATCCCATATCATAAGCTAAGCTAGTTTAGGCAACTTATTTAAGATAATATTAGTTAACCATAAGCTAGGAAACCTTTTTGTTTCATAAAAATATTATTTGCATGGAATTAGGACTAGTTTTGTAAAGTTTTCCATGCATAGGGGTATATATGGTAACTTTCTGAAATATTAAGGCTAGGGACTATTTTCGACATTTCTTATAAGTTATAAGTATGAGGACCCTTTTTGCAAAATTATATAACCTTAGGATAAAAAGTAAAATAGTTATAAACTTATAAGGACTAGTTTTGCAAAAGTTATAAAGTTAAGGGTATAAATGGTAAATTTTGAAAACTCATAAGTCCAAGGGTTATTTTTTCCATTTTCCTAAAATATACAAGCATAGGGACTAATTGTGTCAAGTCTAGATAGTTAATAATATAACTTTATAAGTTTAGGGTAGATTTTATAAATATATAAACTATAGGGGCGTAAAGTGAAAGTATTTTCATATAAAACCTAAAAACTATCTTTTACTTAACAACATAACACAATAGTAGGGACCTTCATGTGAGGGATTCATTTGGGTATTCGTTTTGACGAGTTTGCTGGGTTTACGATTTAAAGTGCCCTGGCTCCTCAAACGTTTACTACATGACCTTTGAATTATGATGGCCCGAACGGTGTTATGTTATATCTATAACCTAAATACTTAACAACATGACACAATACTACGGAGCTTCATGTGAGGATTATATACTTCTGAATTATGATGGCCCGAACGGTATTATGTTTGATAAACATAATACAATACTAGGGAGCTTTATGTGAGGAGTATGTAATTCTGGATTATGATGGCCCGAACGGTGTTATGTTATATCTAATATTAGAAGCCCTAAGAATGTTTAGTTAAGAAACTTAAACAAGATAACTAGAGCTTGACATACACCCACACNCGAACGGTATTATGTTTGATAAACATAATACAATACTAGGGAGCTTTATGTGAGGAGTATGTAATTCTGGATTATGATGGCCCGAACGGTGTTATGTTATATCTAATATTAGAAGCCCTAAGAATGTTTAGTTAAGAAACTTAAACAAGATAACTAGAGCTTGACATACACCCACACCTATAACAAACCCCAGGATACGTGAGTAAGCAGTCTAGTCTCCGAGTCACTTTTGACATCAATCAGATTTCCCTAAGCCCAAGTGAGTGTTCATAGCCTCACACTTTCTAAATGCTTTATAAACCCTGTGAGGGGGATACATGATGACTACTTGCTTTAAATCGAATACAAGTATTTTTCTTTGGTTGTTGCACGAGTAAACTACTTGCCACCACTACATAACTAAATTCATGAATCTAATCACTTGAGAGTGAACGCGAATATATTTAATAGATCTATTGGAGTTTGACAACTCCCGTTGGTACTACCTCTCTCTGGAGGGTACCAATAAGTATTATATATGAACCCTTTGAAGGATTAACTTTGGCATGTTATCCTTCCCGTCCCATCATGGTAGGGCCTGCAGTGCCCCATGATCTGGACTGTTAACGTGTGGTTCATGAGTTTAGTGCAACATACCCACTCTTGATAATTGTACATGCATTGCAATTAACACAAACTATACACTTTCNGACACCACTACATAACTAAATTCATGAATCTAATCACTTGAGAGTGAACGCGAATATAATTAATAGATCTATTGGAGTTTGACAACTCCCGTTGGTACTACCTCTCTCTGGAGGGTACCAATAAGTATTATATATGAACCCTTTGAAGGATTAACTTTGGCATGTTATCCTTCCCGTCCCATCATGGTAGGGCCTGCAGTGCCCCATGATCTGGACTGTTAACGTGTGGTTCATGAGTTTAGTGCAACATACCCACTCTTGATAATTGTACATGCATTGCAATTAACACAAACTATACACTTTCCTTGAAGGGTGTAACAACGGGACCCTGTGGAACTTGTATTCACTACTACTTAAACCTATGACTCTCACTCAATACCTAGTATTGACTTTTTAAGCATGTATCCTAGGTATATGGCTGCTATGGATCTATGGCATGGAGCGGCACTGAACTCGGAGGACTTTCAACCCTGTTATCACTCAAATACTATTACACACTTAGATTTAAGGGACCTCTTCTTAATAAAAACTCTGATATTTTAATGAATGATAACATATTTATAAAAACGTCTCTTTTCGAGTCGTTTTCTATTACTATAACTGTGATTCCATGAAGTAATACCCCAACCCTAAATCCGCTACGAACTGTGAAAATGGGGGTGTTACATCAAATTTTCCTACTAACTCTATCTTGTTGAATTTGCTTCCCTAGAATTCTTATTTGCGGGTCCAAGGTCTTTCATCTCGAATTCCCTAACGAGCTGTGCCTTCACTTTACTGATGCGATCTTTGTTGGGGCCTGCAACTAACATGTAATAGCAAGATGACAAAATCATTGTCTCCACCGCTTGTAATATGCACAAGGATTTGCGTGTAGTCTGTTATATCTAAGGCCAATGATGAAAGAATCAAATCTCTTGTACCAACACTACGGTGCCTGCTTTAAACCGAACACAGATTTCTTTAACCTGCAAACCAAGTTCTCTTTTCCTTTTTGTTTAAAATCTTCTGGTTGGACCATGTAAATTTCCTCCTCAAGATTTCCATGAAGAAATGCAGTTTTCACATCTAGCTGCTCTATATGTAAATCATAATTAGCACATATTACCAGAACCACTCGAACAGTTGTCATTCGATCCACATGGGAAAATATTTTGTTGAATTCGATTCCCTGTTTCTGAGCATATCCTTTGACTACCACTCTTGCACGATACCTCTCCAACTTATCATCACCGTTCTCTTGATCTTATACACCCATTTGTTTCCAATGGGTTTTCTTCCTGCTGGTAGTGGCATTAGTTCACATGTTTTATTCTTATTCAGTACTTCTTGAAGAATTGATGGCTCTCCTTCCTCTGTACGAAGACAGTATGTAATGTTACCTTTCATAACATAATCTGAGTGCCACACCGAACGTTTTATTTCATGATTAAGGGTACCAATCATTGGAGCTTGAGACTCGGTTGTCTCATTCACATCATGTTGTAGTAAGGCATTAGAAGAATCACTCAACTGAAATTGCTTTTCCATCTGTATTGATGTAGTTTCTCTTGTAGTGCTATCACCTTCTTCATTTTCTTGAATTTTGTCTTCCACAAAGACAACATCTCTACTAACGACTACTTTGTGGGCAGTGGGGTCCCACAAGCGATACCCGTTTACTTCATCAGCGTACCCTAAGAACAAACATTTTCTGGATTTCAGATCCAGCTTTGTCTATTCTTGAGAATTGTACATTACGTACACAGGAATTCCAAATATATGAAGGTCTAAATAGTTGACCGACTTTCCGTCCACATCTCCATCAGTATCTTCAACTCAACTGCAGTTGAAGGTGACCAATTTATCACATAATAGGCGGTATTGACTACTTCTACCCAGAATGATCTTTCCAAGCTTGCAGTTGCCAACAATGCTATTGCTCTTTCTAACAAGGTTATGTTCATCCATTCTGCTACTCCGTTTTGTTGAGGAGTGTATGCTGCAGTAAACTATCTTTTGATTCCTTCTTGCTTGCAAAAGGTATCAAATTCATCACCAGTGTATTCACCCCCATTATCTGTCCTTAAACACTTGATCTTCTTTCCAAAATCAAGTTCAACCTGCGGTTTGTAAACTTTGAAAACTTCAAACACATCAGACTTCTTCTTGATTGGGTACACCCAACATCTCCTGGAATATTAATCAATGAAGGATACAAAATGCTTTGCTCCTCCCAAGGATAGAACCGATGCCTGCCATACATCAAAGTGAACCAATTCTAGAACAGAGACACTTCTAGAATTTGATGTCTTGAATTTTAGGCGATGCTCCTTGCTAATAACACAATGCTCACAGAAAGGTAAAGAAACCTTTGTGAGGCCAGTAATTAACTTCCTTTCCACGAGAATCTTCATTCCTTGTTAAGACATATGTCCAAGCTTCTGATGCCATGTTACTGCAACTCTATGACTTGGACTATGTGAAACAACATATGCTTCGCCTCTTCCATTATCTCTCCTTTCAGTTGGTATAAGTTTGCTGCCACCTTTTCACCTTTCATAAGTACAAGCGCGCCTTTTATAAATTTCATGATCTTGTTTTGTATTTCAACCTTACAACCAAAATCATCCAATTTTCCTAGAGGCAATAGATTCTTTTTTAGGCCCTCCACATGTCGCACATCCCGAATAGTACAAACTGTACCATCATGCACCTTCACCATGATATTTCCAGTTCGAATGATCCTTAGTTTATGATCATTGCAACTATACACAGATCCACCTCCAGAGATAGGTTTATATTCATGAAACCATTCTCTTCTTTGCAGTCATATGAAAAGTAGTTCCTGTATCGAACAGCTATACATCTACAAATCTCTTTCTGCCTTCATTTGCAACCGCTGCTTCACAACACAGAGCATTACCATCTTCTGAAGTGCTATGAGTATTATAGGTATTTAAACCATGACAATCTTTCCTAAAGTGACCTAGCTTGCCACATTTGTAGCATTTAAAATTCTTCTTCCTTCCTGTTTTAGATTTACCATGATTGTAACTCCCACTGGAGCCTGGTTCCATTGACCTTCCTCTCGTGTCCACCAAAGCCTCCACCCGTATTGAATTGGTTTGCACATTACATCATGCATGACCACATCTTCCAAGTTGCATGATATTCCAATACCCACTTGCATAGATACATTGTATCTTGCTATCTTTAACAATAACTTGAGTTATAAAATACAAAATAACATTTTCATTAAAGGGGACTAAAATTTACAGTAATTATTTTATGTACTTTCGGGAAAAAAAAGGACTAATAATGTAATTTACTAAACTACCTCTTTTTGAATGAGTATAATCTTAATTATCTTTTGATGTGTAGGGTCCACTAATTAGTGGCAACCACAGAGCATACAATAGATAACTATACACACACCCAATCTTAGCTCTGATACCACTTGTTGAGAAAAGTGACACCGGATTGAAGTAAACCCACAACTAAAATATGAAATATAATAAAAGATGACACACGGATTTAACGTGGAAAACCCCAATAGGGTAAAAACTACGGGCAAGGAAAGATACATTTCGCTATGATGAAAACTAGAAGTTAAACCTTTTCTCTAATTACAAGGATGAAAATGATTAATCTCTTGTGATTAGGAAAATATCACACAAAATCTCTATTGTCAACTCACAATACTAGGAGAACTACTAAATAAATACAAAGAACACTTTGTGTGTTTTCTTTGAGATGGGACGCAAATGCAAGAAGGGTTCACTGCCTTTTATAGGCACAATCGATTTGCACATTACATCATGCATGACCACATATTCCAAGTTGCATGATATTCCAATGCCCACTTGCATAGATACATTATATCTTGCTATATTTAGCAATAACTTGAGTTATGAAATAACATTCTGCTACGTCTGTGTCACATCAGCTTTAACATTTCATCATTAACACAAACAAACACTCTTTGTCATAACACCACCTCAACACCACCTTTTGGGACTCACTTTTTTTCTTCTTTTACATTTATAAAATACAAAATAGCATTTTCTTTAAAGGGGACTAAAATTTACAGTAATTATTTTTTTTACTTTCGGGGAAAAAATAGGACTAAAAATGTAATTTTCTAAACTACCTTCTTCCTCCCCTTGAAAAGCTGCAACACATACCATAAACCAAAACATATACTAAACACACACACATTATACAAACACATACCAAAACACACATTGAAAACACACACACGAAACAACATTTAATCAGAACAAAAAAAATGCGTTTCAATGTACGTTGCCATGGCAACGCTAGGCTTAACGCCGAGCATAATGCCCATCAACCGGTATCATAACTTGGCCTCAAAATGGTCCACGTCACCATAACGCCGGGCATGGCGTTATGGTACATATTGCTCTAAATTTGTATTTGATACATATCTTTTATCTTGGTTAAATAATGTACTATCTTTCATGTCCATCCTAAGGTTTGGCATGTCGACACAATGATAATATTAACCATAGTTTAAATAATGAATTGGTAAATAATAAATTATTTTTTATGCCTTTCACATAAACATTTAGCACAAAGATCCTATTCTACCACTCCAAGGTTTAAAGGCTTCTTTAAGTCCATATAAAGCTCTTGCAAACATGACTTGTTTTTGAAAATTGATTAGATCGGAAGGTTGTGCACTGTACGCTTCCTCTTCTATGAACAAATTTTAAAAACACATTTAACCTCCATTTGACAAACTTTAAACATATATCCACTAGCATAAGAAAGTAGTATACGTGTTGACTCTAAATATGCAACAGGGATGTTGGATGACTTTTAGATTTTGATCTTAAGGATTTCTTTGCATGTGATCAAAAGGTTATTTTGTTTAATTCTCCTGTGACTTGATCTATTGGATAACCCTTAGCTTTTTCGATGTTTTCTATCCTAGGAATGACTTCCTCCAAGTCGCCATTAGGTGAGGGATTTCTAGCATGGTTTTGAATGGCTTGTTCCTCTACGACATCATCATCTATCAAAGGTGATGTTTTAAGTTCGGGTAAACTTTCGTCAAATGTTACATTGAGAGATTCTTCAATCCTCAAGGTTTCTTTGTTAAGCACTATGTATGATTTGCTTGTTTTAGAGTATCTTATTAAAATACCTTCGTAAGACTTTAATTCAAACTTGATGATGTATACTTTGGTGTAAAGTATAAAAACCAAAGACCCTAAAGTATTATAAGGAATGTTTCTTACCTTTAAGAATTTCATAGGGTGTTTGGTCTATGATTTTTCTAATGAGTACCCAATTAAGTATATAGGTTTCGGTCTCTATTGTTGGTGACTTAAGGTTAAATTAACAAGTTTAACATTAACTAAATCATGTTACATGCAAGATATAAATAATATGATGAGCAGAATTACAAGTTAATATAATCACCAATTCAGGATCCATATGAATCATATGATCAATCAAATTAGTGAACATGAATGGTGATCACCAAAAACGGCTAGAACTTCAAAAGATTAGAACTCGATCGAGAATTCCTTAAAAACAGAAACTTCCTTCTAAGAAGTTGTAAATATATGTCTTGGAAAGCGACTTAAAAAGTTCATGAAAACGGACAAGCAATGAGTACCCAATGAAGTATGTAGGTTGCGGTCTCTATTGTTGGTGATTTAAGGCTAAATTAACAAGTTTAACATTAACTAAATCATGTTACATGCAAGATATAAGTAATATGATGAGCACAATTACAAGTTAATATAATCACCAATTGAGGATCCAAAAAAAAAGGACTAATAATGTAATTTACTAAACTACCTCTTTTTGAATGAGTATAATCTTAATTATCTTTTGATGTGTAGGGTCCACTAATTAGTGGCAACCACAGAGCATACGATAGATAACTATACACACACCCAATCTTAGCTCTGATACCACTTGTTGAGAAAAGTGACACCGGATTGAAGTAAACCCACAACTAAAATGTGAAATATACTAAAAGATGACACACGGATTTAACGTGGAAAACCCCAATAAGGTAAAAACTACGGGCAAGGAAAGATACATTTCGCTATGATGAAAACTAAAAGTTAAACCTTTTCTCTAATTACAAGGATGAAAATGATTAATCTCTTGTGATTAGGAAAATATCACACAAAATCTCTATTGTCAACTCACAATACTAGGAGAACTACTAAATAAATACAAAGAACACTTTGTGTGTTTTCTTTGAGATGGGACGCAAATGCAAGAAGGGTTCACTGCCTTTTATAGGCACAATCGGTTTGCACATTACATCATGCATGACCACATATTCCAAGTTGCATGATATTCCAATGCCCACTTGCATAGATACATTATATCTTGCTATATTTAGCAATAACTTGATTATGAAATAACATTCTGCTACGTCTGTGTCACATCAGCTTTAACATTTCATAATTAACACAAACAAACACTCTTTGTCATAACACCACCTCAACACCACCTTTTGGGACTCACTTTTTTTCTTCTTTTACATTTATAAAATACAAAATAGCATTTTCTTTAAAGGGGACTAAAATTTACAGTAATTATTTTTTTTACTTTCGGGGAAAAAAATAGGACTAAAAATGTAATTTTCTAAACTACCTTCTTCCTCCCCTTGAAAAGCTGCAACACATACCATAAACCAAAACATATACTAAACACACACACGTTATACAAACACATACCAAAACACACATTGAAAACACACACACGCTATCAAAACACACACGAAACAACATTTAATCAGAACAAAAAAAATGCGTTTCAATGTACGTTGCCATGGCAACGCTAGGCTCAACGCCGAGCATAATGCCCATCAACCGGTATCATAACTTGGCCTCAAAATGGTCCACGTCACCATAACGCCGGGCATGGCGTTATGGTACATATTGCTCTAAATTTGTATTGATACATATCTTTTATCTTGGTTAAATAATGTACTATCCTTCATGTCCATCCTAAGGTTTGGCATGTCGACACAATGATAATATTAACCACAGTTTAAATAATGAATTGGTAAATAATAAATTATTTTTTATGCCTTTCACATAAACATTTAGCACAAAGATCCTATTCTACCACTCCAAGGTTTAAAGGCTTCTTTAAGTCCATATAAAGCTCTTGCAAACATGACTTGTTTTTGAAAATTGATTAGATCGGAAGGTTGTACACTGTACGCTTCCTCTTCTATGAACAAATTTTAAAAACACATTTAACCTCCATTTGACAAACTTTAAACATATATCCACTAGCATAAGAAAGTAGTATACGTGTTGACTCTAAATATGCAACAGGGATGTTGGATGACTTTTAGATTTTGATCTTAAAGTTTCTTTGCATGTGATCAAAAGGTTATTTTGTTTAATTCTCCTGTGACTTGATCTATTGGATAACCCTTAGCTTTTTCGATGTTTTCTATCCTAGGAATGACTTCCTCCAAGTCGCCATTAGGTGAGGGATTTCTAGCATGGTTTTGAATGGCTTGTTCCTCTACGACATCATCATCTATCAAAGGTGATGTTTTAAGTTCGGGTAAACTTTCGTCAAATGTTACATTGAGAGATTCTTCAATCCTCAAGGTTTCTTTGTTAAGCACTATGTATGATTTGCTTGTTTTAGAGTATCTTATTAAAATACCTTCGTAAGACTTTAATTCAAACTTGATGATGTATACTTTGGTGTAAAGTATAAAAACCAAAGACCCTAAAGTATTATAAGGAATGTTTCTTACCTTTAAGAATTTCATAGGGTGTTTGGTCTATGATTTTTCTAATGAGTACCCAATTAAGTATATAGGTTTCGGTCTCTATTGTTGGTGACTTAAGGTTAAATTAACAAGTTTAACATTAACTAAATCATGTTACATGCAAGATATAAATAATATGATGAGCAGAATTACAAGTTAATATAATCACCAATTCAGGATCCATATGAATCATATGATCAATCAAATTAGTGAACATGAATGGTGATCACCAAAAACGGCTAGAACTTCAAAAGATTAGAACTCGATCGAGAATTCCTTAAAAACAGAAACTTCCTTCTAAGAAGTTGTAAATATATGTCTTGGAAAGCGACTTAAAAATTTCATGAAAACGGACAAGCAATGAGTACCCAATGAAGTATGTAGGTTGCGGTCTCTATTGTTGGTGATTTAAGGTTAAATTAACAAGTTTAACATTAACTAAATCATGTTACATGCAAGATATAAGTAATATGATGAGCACAATTACAAGTTAATATAATCACCAATTGAGGATCCATATGAATCATATGATCAATCAAATTAGTGAACATGAATGGTGATCACCAGAAACGGCTAGAACTTCAAAAGATTAGAACTCGATCGAGAATTCCTTAAAAACAGAAACTTCCTTCTAAGAAGTTGTAAATATATGTCTTGGAAAGCGACTTAAAAAGTTCATGAAAACGGACAAGCAATGAATCAGAAAGTCCATTTTACCATATGTATGTCAAGTTTTCCAGATTTTGTGTTGTGTTCATTATTCAAGAATGAACACAAATCATGTGGGATGAAACTCGAANGAGTACCCAATTAAGTATGTAGGTTGCGGTCTCTATTGTTGGTGATTTAAGGCTAAATTAACAAGTTTAACATTAACTAAATCATGTTACATGCAAGATATAAGTAATATGATGAGCACAATTACAAGTTAATATAATCACCAATTGAGGATCCATATGAATCATATGATCAATCAAATTAGTGAACATGAATGGTGATCACCAGAAACGGCTAGAACTTCAAAAGATTAGAACTCGATCGAGAATTCCTTAAAAACAGAAACTTCCTTCTAAGAAGTTGTAAATATATGTCTTGGAAAGCGACTTAAAAAGTTCATGAAAACGGACAAGCAATGAATCAAAAAGTCCATTTTACCATATGTATGTCAAGTTTTCCAGATTTTGTGTTGTGTTCATTATTCAAGAATGAACACAAATCATGTGGTATGAAACTCGAAGCAACCAAAGTAGATTGCCTCTTTGGTTAGTCCACGCCACACCTTAATCAACATAATGAGGATGTTAGTCCTTAGTTGGTGTTGAAATAATTTTCTTTAAAGTTACAATGACTTTCTTTTTCAAAAGATCATGCCACAAGTTTTTGAACAAGAAATCCTAAACATACAATAAAGAAGAGAAGTTGCTGAAAATGTTTAGTTGAATTTTTTGACACAAAGTTTCTCCTTTTTCTTCTTTCTGCATCCTTGATCCGTAATTTGAATGTGTGTTTTAGGATTTTGAACTTTTTTCTCGAGAAATCTACTCCCTCCGTCCCATTTTATAAGTCCATAATGTATTTGCACAAAGTTTTAGGTGTATTTAATACTTGCTAAAACTCATAAGTCAATTGACAATTTTGCCCTTAATGTACTAGAGTACATTTTTTTAAAGTTATTCTCACAAGACAAACAATTTGAAAGTTGCCTCACTTTATTGACAATTGTTTTAGCTTACGTGTTACTATATAAAAATGTGGTAGAGTAACCCAAACTTCTTGCTTTAACTATGAGTAATTTACTTTTAACCATCTTATACATCTACGATAATTTTAAGTTATTTTCTTTTTCTTTGTTTTTTTTCTTTTTTGAGATCCAAAAATGTACTTTATTGTTTTCATGCCTATACCTACATAGTTACATGAACTTGTTGCACAAACTGACATATGACGAAATTATTGTTTGGCTTGTTAGTAGAATAAATATTTTTATGTGTGAAATGAATACAAATTTTTGAGCCATATTTTTTTATAGAATCTCCCAGATGCATGTGTCACTAAATTTAAAAATTATTTCCCACCAAAAATTTGAAATAGCTATGTCCCTCCAAATCTTTTTATTTATATGTAAGTTGTTTATGTTAAATTTATGTCATACTCATCCATATATCTCTACTCTCTTTCTAAAAATGGAGCTTATTAGAAGTTCAAGCGCTAGAAACAATTTGAGCAATATTGCCCATTTATTATTGCAAGAAAGTATTGATGGAAAATTGAAGAAAGGAACAATACCAGAGGTAGCTTCTAAATTCAGTGTATGCAATCGGACCGTAAGTCGCATTTGGCATCAAGTCAAACATCATTCACCCAATGGATCAATGATTGACGTGTCTTCAAAAAGGTTAAATTTAGTTGGACGAAAGCGAAAACAAATTGATGTGACTCAAGTTTTAGAAATTCCTTTGCGTCTTCGAACAAATATCCGGTCTCTTGAAAATTCAATGAGCTTTGTGAAATCAACGTTGCATAGACGAATTCAAGAAGGTGCACTCAAACCACACACAAATGCCATTAAGCCGACTCTCACTAACGAGAATAAAAAAGCAAGGTTAGAATTTTGTTTATCGATGCTTAGTTCACCTTTGCGCAATAATACTCCTACTTTCAATAATATGTTTAACATTATTCACATTGATGAAAAATGGTTTTACATGTCAAAACCGTCAAAACGTTATTACCTAGTTCCCGGTGAAGAAGAGCCATTAAGGACATGTAAATCCAAAAAGTTTTTAACAAAAGTCATGTTTCTTGCCGCGGTTGCGCGACCTAGATTTAATGCATTTGGAGATGAAATATTTTCCGGAAAAATTGGCATATTTCCGTTAACAACCTTAGAACCGGCAAAACGCTCAAGTAAAAATCGTGTTGCGGGAACATTAGAAACAAAACCCATTTTATCGGTGACGAAAGAAGTTACAAGGTCATGGTTAATAGAGAAAGTTCTATCGGCTATTAGAACTAAATGGCCACAAGGTCACACGGGTCCGATTTTTATTCAACAAGATAATGCTAAACCTCATATTGATGTTCATGATGGTGATTTTATTCGAGAAGCATCTCGCGACAGGTTTGATATTAGACTCCGCTTCCAACCGCCAAAATGGACTAATAAAATGGGACGGGGGAGTATATGATAGTGTTAGTTGGTTTAGGTACTTGTTGGTTAATTGTGTTGTTTGTTGGATATTATATCAAGTTTATGAAATGATGTACTTAATTTCATGGTTGTCAGGATCCCGATCCTGATCTTAGGATCTTACGATTTTACGATACTGCAAAGCAAAAACGATCCGGATCTTACATAGGATCTTTGAAAGCTTAAGATCTTATGGATCCTGATCTTGACCATAGGATCTTAAGATCTCATCTGATCCGATCCTACTTTTCTCGGATAACAAACTAAAAAACCTAAATTTCTAGATTATTTTTTGTAGAATTTAAAAAACAACATGTTAATCTTATTAAACATTTCATAACCATAATTTAGGACAACATTTCGATGAAACATTCATATAATTTTGTGTCTATGATATATAATAATTTGTAAATTTGTATAATATTACAAAAACTATTAAGAAAATGACATTATAGTAGGATCTTAAGATCCCGATCCGATCTTACGATCACGATCTTGCAAAGACGAAAACGATCCTGGGTAGGATCTCGATCTTGGAAACCTTGCTTAATTTAATAGTTTATCGTGTGTTGGGAAGATAAGAGATTTTGTGGAATTGTGTATTTGGTCATGGTTCATTTTGAATTGGGTGAGAAAAGTTACGCATAAGTTGTTGCACCCAACGCGTTGCCCTTGTGTGGCGTGCCGGGGCTGCAGCTTTTGTGTTGTGCTTTTGCTCATATTTGATTTTTCGGTTATGATAATTGTATTCATCATTAATATTCGAGGTATGCTACACCTAAAAAACATTCACAAATTAAGGTGTTAGGGTGTGATTAGTGTATTTTGTTATACTTTTTCTCTCTTCTCCCTAATTAAGTCAATCACTCTCTGACATCTCATTTTATGGATAATTTTGTGAAAATTTTTTTTGTGAGTATACCATTTTCCTTAACATTTACAGTTAAGTAGGGAAGGAAGTGGGCTAAGTGGGACACACAAATTATTAAATATGTTTAGTGACATCATTCGTTACACATTCGAGTTTATGCTCGTATATAGTTCACAAGGGTGTTTGTAACGGAGTTTTTGACCATGGGTTTTGTAAAACATATTTATCAATGTATGGCATCTTCAATAATACTAGTATTGATTATTGTATAATATCTTGTTATCATTATTTTCCACTTTTAATTATAATCTATTTACTTTAAGCCAACATGATATGCTCGAACAATGGGGTATTTTCATCCTACAAAGTTACAAATATAAAGTATTAAAAATTGGTTGGGCAGAGACTATTGGTATGTTCACGACATTACAAGTTAAAGAATTATCCACCGTTAGTAACTTTGGCAAAAAGACCGATTTACATCCTTTTTCTTTTTTTTTTGGAACAAAATCATCCACCGTTAGTAACTTTGGCACAAATACATCCCTCTGGACTAACGATGCAAAATTTTGCCCGTTAAGTACCTCATGTGTTAGTCACGTGAGGGGTATTTATGTCTTTTTACGTGTCCCAGGTATAACCCACGCCTCTTTTTAAGTGGATTCATTCTTCCCCAAATCAAAAAAAAATCCTAATCCCAAATTCATAAACCTAATTCCAACATTCTTCCCCAATTCAAAAAAACCCTAACCAAAATCAGGAAACCCTAAGCATGTACCACACTATGATTTGTAGATGTGGGCTACCAACTGTTATTCGTACTACATGGAGACCAGCTAACCCTGGAAGACGATTTTATTGTTGTCCAAAACCTGTAAGTCATTAACACTTTGTTGAATTTGAAAGTGGATGTGTAAGTTTAACTGTTTTTTTAATTATTTATAATTGTTTGTTGTAAGGAACCTAATGATGGGTTTCAAGACTGGGTTGATCCTCCAATGTGTGCAAGATCCGTCATGATTATTCCTGGATTATTAAACAACATGAATCAGCTTCAACAAACAGCCAGGGAAAGTGCTGCAATAGCAAGGGAAAATGCTTCAAAAGCTAGAAGATTCAAGATCATGTTAGGATTAAGTTGGTTGTTCTTTGTTATGTATTTGATGATGGAATGAAATGTACTAATGTAATGTTTGCTGTTATCAATGAAATATGTATGGTTTTTTTTGTGAATTTACTGTGTTAAGGTTGAAATGGGTTAAATTGGTACAAGTGCAAACAATGTGGTTGATTTTCAATGGGTTGAATTAGATTGACTGATCAATAGGGTGTTAGAAGGTGTGAAATGTTAGCAATTAATTGGTTTTTACCACAAGTTGGACTATTATTTTCCAACCATAGCTGCAGAAGTTTGATAGCATCATAGCTGCACACAAAAAAAACAGAGATGCTTGATAAAAGACTGCATGCATAGTCATAGAGTGCATGAATAAAGCATTTTGCACATGGGAAATATGGAAGAGAATCTCATTTCACTATTTTTTTTACCCATTCTGCACATTGGGACTGCACATGGACCATTTGGCATTGAAGGGACTGCACGTTGACCATTTGGCCTTGAATAAAGAGACTCCATGTCTTTATATACCTGTATACTACCCCAATTCACCATTGCATCACATTTGTATCAAAACAAACACATTGATCCAAACAGTGAGGCATAAAGAGTTGCAAAAGACAAACATTTATCTTAAACATTGAACCTTAATCATTGATCTTAAACATTGTACCATAAACATTGATCCAAATAGTGAGGCATAAAGAGTTGCAAAAGACCTAAACACCGATCTTAACCTTCATACAGTCTAACCATAACCAAAAGACCTAAACATTGATCTTAAAAACATTAGAAATTATGCAAGTGTTCAAAAGACATTAACTAACACCTCATTCAGATCTTGGCTTTTCCCTTTGATACTTTTTTAGCTCTTGCAGAAGTTTGAGATCCACCAACACCTGAACATTGTGTTCCAGCAACATTTGAACTCTGTGATCCAGCAAAAGAAGTAGCTTATGATCCAGCAACCTTCATCTTACATGTTCTTCTGTTGTGTCCTGTGTTGTGGCATTTAAGGCATGTCACTGTTTTCCCAATCCTAGACAACTTACCACTTTTAGACATCCTTTGGGTTGATATCTCATCTGCAGTCTTTCTCCTCTTTTTTGGTGGCCTTCCAATCTGTTGGTGAACCTTTGGGGGAATGATAATGTATGGGCTAGGATGTTTCTTCCACAATGGTCTTCCAGTGCAAGGTTTGATGGTGTGAGTGTACTGCTTCTTCCAAGTTGTGAGCCAATAGCATCTATGCACCCATGTCTCTGGCAACCCAATTTCAGAACTGTTTGCAGCCATGTCATTGATGACTGCAACTGCATGTTTACAAGGCATTCCAGTGAGCTCCCATTTTCTACAGCTGCAAGTCTTATCTTGGACATCAACTACACACTACTCTTGCCATGGGCCGCTAACTTGGTACTTTGTTCCACCACAAAAAAGAACCTAGCATTATACCATAACTGTTGAATTAATAAGCAATACACTACAAATTTAGTAACCATTAAAAAGATAACAGTTTACCGTGTAGAAAATGGCATCATGCTTTATTGCATCAAACAATTTTGTTGCAGCTGGTGTTAAAGGTCCTTGACTCTTTGCTATGACTTTTTGAACATTAACTATCCTTTTCATCAAGTATTCCCTAACAAATTCTAGTGCTGTCAAAATAGGAGCATCTCTCCCATCCAACAACTGTCTATTAAAGACTTCACACAGATTGTTTAATAAAACATCACAGTGTGCTCTACCTATATTAAGCAATACAATGGGTACTAGTAATAAGCATTTTGCATGATAAGTATGTCATATAATAAGAAATATTGAAAGTAAACTAGCAATAGAATATAACTTTACCACTGAAATGGGATCTTGACCAGTGTTGTGCAGGTATCTTCCTCAAATAGTCATAGGCTTCTTCATCCAACTTTTTTAACTTGTCCATTGCTCTATCAAAATACTGAACAGTTGTAGCACATTTCCAAACCAAGTTCTTGTATTCTTCACCTCTCCATTTTTGCTTCATATTCTCATAAATATGTCTTACACAAAACCGATGCTCAGCACATGGGAATACTTTTGCAATTGCAGGTATAATGCCCTACAATAACATATATTAGAATTAGTAATTATTAAACACATTGAATAAGATAGTTAGGAATTAAGGAAGTTTACCTTTTGTCTATCAGATATAAAAGTGAAATTAGACATGGGTGTCAAATCCAGGTCATCACCCAAACAAGTCAAAAACCAATACCAAGCACTCATGTTTTCTGCTTCCACAATGGCATAGGCAAGTGGATATGTCCCATGGTTTGCATCTATCCCAACAGCAGTGAGTAATTGACCTGAGTACTTTCCTTTCATGAAACAACCATCTAGCCCAAGCAAATCTCTTAACCCTGCTTTAAACCCTCTTTTCAAAGCTCCAATACACACATATATCCTTTTGAACTGTCTTGTTGTATCATTGGGATTATAGTCTCTTTCTAGATCTAGCTTGATAGTTGTGTCTTCATTGCTCCTTTGCAGCTCTAAGACATAATCCCTTATACCACTATACTGTTCTGTAAAATCACCCTTAACCTTCATCACTGCCTGACCCTTTGCTCTTTTGATCTTGCTTGTAGAGATATTAAGTTGATATTTCTGTTGCAGTTGTTCTTTAAAGCTTTAATTGGGATTTCAGGGTTTGGTTTGATGACTTCTTCAATATCCTTGGTAAGAAAGTTGTTTGTGCACTTTTTCACATCTCTTGTTTGCAGACAATCATGTGAATCAATTAGAGTTTGAACAGTCCATGAGCCTTGATTGTTATTTGAAATGTGCAAAGTCCATGGACATGTAATATGTTCATAAATATAAGAGCCCTTTTTCCCACCTACCTT
Source organism: Artemisia annua (assembly GCA_014162995.1). NCBI lineage: Eukaryota > Viridiplantae > Streptophyta > Magnoliopsida > Asterales > Asteraceae > Artemisia > Artemisia annua. The sequence goes on from LBNU01033779.1 coordinate 102,192, forward strand.
TATCCTCAATCCACCCACTTTATTTATTCCCTGTCCAACATCATTTGGCCCACTTGTATTTGACCTACTAGCATTTGTTGGCCCAGTAGAGTCTGTAAACACAGGACACATTCCCCTGCATACTACTCTTACCCTTTGTTTGTCATTCTTCCAAGTATACAACTGTCTTCTGCTAGCCACAGCAACTTCATTAACCATTGCTGAAATTTCTTTTTTATTCCCAAACTGTCTCCCCACAAAGAATGAGTCTTTACTTTTACCTACACTCCCACTATGATGAGCATGTTCCTTTCTTAAATTTGACATTGCTCTCTTTCTTCTATCAGTGCTATTTTCATTAACACTTTCAGTCTCACTGTCACCGTCAATGTACATAGGCATATCAAAGTCATCTAGATCATATGCTTCTTCAACTTCTAAGTCAACAGTCTCACTGGCATTGTCAATTCTAACTCCCACCCATTCTGCATCTGTATCAACATTTTTATAGAATTCTTCCATATCTACATCCACTTCATTTACCTCATGTTCCTCATCTGTTTGTATATAATCACTATCTTGGCTATCATCACTCTCAGAACTAGTCTCATTCTCTCCACTAAAACTCTCAGAGTTACTAGCATCACTAGTCTCATTCACACTTGCTGCCTCATTCAAAATAGGTGCATCTACATCCACAGGCACACTTGGTCCATCTACATTAGCATTCATAGGTGGTCCATCTACATTAGCATTCTCACTTGGTCCATCCTCAAGCAACAACATTGGCAATCTAGTTTCCTTCAAACCAGGCTTCTTAAAAGGCATCCTAACTAGACTTGAATTCAAACCAGGCTTTTTAATGGTCTTCTTAACTAAAGCACTAGTTTCTTCTTCATCTATTTCCTTCAAAATCACTTTATGTGGTGATGTAAATGGTGATTTCAAATAAGTATCTAGGACTGTATAATTGATGCGTGGTTTTGTGACCTTACAATAGGTTTTACCTATCGAGGAATCTCAAGAGGCTTACAACCCCACCAGGCAGTGTACCTGACCGATGTAGTATAGGATAGTGGTAAGTGCGGGGGATTGATCGTTCTCTCACAGGGAATAGTGTTCGTTAGGACAGAAAAACTACTCTAATAGGTCTAAGGGTGAAGGAAGATTCTTTTTGTATTTTTATATTTTTAGGAAAGCAAGTAAAATCTCGATTTTGAAGGAGTGGGCAGAATTAGTTGCTAGTCAACTAACCCAAGATAACTACAATTGCAAATAAAATAAAATAGCTAAACTATTTGGTTGTGAAAACAATATGGAGAAAAGTTGTGTTTACTTAGACTTCATTACTCCCTAACTATCTTTTACCGGTTAATTGATATGTATGTTACTTGTGTGGATGAAGGGTGTATTCCTAATAACTCATGGAGTGGCATACATATCTCTCCAATTCTATGAGCTCTTATCTCCTCCTATGCCATGCACGGCACAACCATAGGGATTGTAAACAGTGGCTCATGCGTTAAATACTACCTTAATAGCCTAGTATGCCTTGGCTACATGTTTCCCAAGACGTTCAAGCACGTTACCATAAAGGAGGTTGGCCAGTTTTCTTGAGCCTAACATTGATGGAACAATCATCCCAACAAACAACAACACATCAATTAACCAATAATTAATAGTTAGGTTTCATTAGATCTAAGCAAACACAAGAAGAATTTAGCTACACATGTTAATTAAAAGACAAGCAAAAGAGATAATCAACCAACACATAGACATATTGATTGAATTGAAGTGAAGACTTATCTTTAATTAAGCATGAGGGTTCCAAGCGTTGGAAACCCTAAAAAGTACAGAAAATTCGTCTAGGGTTTGGTGCTAAAAGTTCTCCACAAAGTTCCACACTAATGAATGAAAAATAGAAAACTATATATAGACTTTTACACTCTGACGGCGTCAGGTTATAGGGTCTGACGCCGTCAGCCCGCCGCCATAAGGTTTCTCGGATGGCCTAGATCTACTTCTGACGCCGTCACCCTTTGTTTTCTGGGCCGTCACTCTTTAAATTATAACCTGACGGCCTACCACCAATAACACCTGACGGCGTCAGGTGTAAATCTCCAAATTCTTTCTGGCCCGTCATTTGAAAATTGGTTTCCACTCCTTTGTCAATGTTTGCTGACGGCGTCACATTGTGACTCTGACGCCGTCAGGTAGTAATTCCAGCTTCTTTTGAGACTTTGTCGTTTTCTTCACTTTTATGCTCCAAAAACGTCCAAATATGCATGTTTTCCAGAATTCCTCTCAAAAGTACCTAAAATGACAAAAGGAACGATTTAGGGCAATATTTGATCACTTTTATACGAATTAAGGCTTAAATGACCCCTTAAAAGCGTAATACTTTTCGTCTCATCAATAATCATGCTCAATATACACATCAATAAGTTTGACCTTATTAGCATACCCAACTAGGTTAAGCACATCCATATCACCACCTAGTGCTTGTAATCCATGATCTAAGTCAGTGTTAGGTACTCTCCAATGATAGAACATCTTACAACCTTTACCCTGGTAACCTAACTTTTTAACCATGTCATTTAATTCAATCACAGAAAATAAGTCCACATCTATAAAGTCTACATAATTATGTTTCCCATTTGTGTAGGTTCTACGGGTTCAGTGAAAAAACCACCATGATGAATCTTCAATGAGAAAAAGTTGGGTCTTGTACCTGTTATTAGCAAGTAACATAAACAATATTAGGGTTTCGATCAGTAAAAGATTATGTGGTTATAAGTGAAAATTAACTTACTATATGCTTGTTGTTCATCCACAGGATCATCATAGTCGCGAATTGTCCATTCCACAACCACCATTGTTGTTAATCATATGTTGAACACTGGAATTGGATTTGGGGGTTTTTAATTTTTTTTTCTTTTTTTTTTTTTTGTTTTGTTATCTGGATTGGTTGGGGGGTTTTTAATTTTTTTTTGTTTTTTTTTTTTTGTTTCTATAGGATTCAGAGGGAAAACGAGGTGGGGGACATCATTTTCCAACTAAAAAGAGGCGTGGGTTATACCTGGGACACGTAAAAAGACATAAATACCCCTCACGTGACTAACACGTGAGGTACTTAACGGACAAAATTTTGCATCGTTAGTCCAGAGGGATGTATTTGTGCCAAAGTTACTAACGGTGGATGATTTTGTTCCAAAAAAAAAAGAAAAATGATGTAAATCGGTCTTTTTGCATACCACAGGGATGTATTTTGGACTTTTCTCTATATTTAACATATTACTACCTCCGTCCCAAAATATAAGTCCAGTTTGACTTTTTGTATCGAACTTTGACCTTAAATATTTTTGTTTGTATTATATATCACTTGATGAAAATTATACCAAATGAAAATACATATATAACGCTACCCATCTATATATTTTACATCAAGTATTATATAATACAACCAAAAATATTTACTGTCAAAGTTCAATTAAAAAAGTCAAACTGGACTTATATTTTGGGACGGAGAGAGTACAAAAGTTTACTTCTAGGAAAAAGTTAGAAGAAAAGAAGTGTTAGGAACACGTTTCACGTTATGAAAAGTGTCGGTCATTATATTTGTATTAGGTTGCTTATTAGATTTATTATGCTTACATTTTATCTCTTATGTTAAGTAAGTTTATGATGTAATGTCACATTGTGTGGAAGTCCAAGGGCCAAGTATGTAATAGTGCTAGAATGACATGGAAACCCTTGGACTTCCCTATATATACTATGTGTAAGCCTTGGTTAAGGCTTGTTGGTTCTCATTTGTATTTCAAGTTCATTATATCAAATATATCAAGAGTTCCTTCCAAACACTTGTCTCTTCTTCTTCTTCTTCTTCTTCTTTCTTGGTTAATGATTATATGATTGTTATGTTACAACATGGTGACCTAACAAATGGTATCATTCGCCTAGGGATATTTGGGGTTGTTTTTGATTAGTTTAGGCTAGTTTTGATCTTGTTTAGTAGTGATTTGTACTCGTTAATCTTGTTTCTCTTTAAGTTCTATCTAAGTTTTAAATATTTACATTATCTTCTTGCTATTTAAAAGATCTTGCTACTCATTTACTTGCAAAATTTGTCAAACAGTACGCATATTAAAAGTTTAAGGGTTTAGGGTTTAATAGCGAGTTTGAAAATTTAGGGTTTAATAGCGAGTTTGGGTAACCTTCTTAGTAGCGAGTTTGAGTAAATCTTCTTGGTAGCGAGTTTGGGTAACTTTCTTGGTAGCGAGTTTGGGAAATTTTTGGTAGCGAGTTTGTTTTTTCAGGCGAGTAAGCCTTTTTTACCTTATCGCTCTAGCGAGTAAGGATTAAACTCTTAGCGAGTTTGCTTTCAAAAGTTTTCCTAGCGAGTTTGCTACATAATCCTTAGCGAGTTTGTACTCAAAATTTTCATAGCGAGTTTGCTACATAATCCTTTGCGAGTTTGTACTCAAAATTTTCATAGCGAGTTTGCTACATAATCCTTAGCGAGTTTGTACTCAAAATTTTCATAGCGAGTTTGCTACATAATCCATAGCGAGTTTGCTTTCCAAAATTTCTCATAGCGAGTTTGCTTTCAAAAAAAATTTCATAGCGAGTTTGCTGTCAAAAATTTTTCTTAGCGAGTTTGCTTTCCAAAATTTCCATAGCGAGTATCGTTTGAATGTTTTTTATAGCGAGTATCAATTTTTAAAGCTAACATAGCGAGTTTCACTTTTACAAGGTTACATAGCGAGTTTGCTTTAAATTTTTTAAAATAGCGATTATAAGTCACTTTAGCGAGTATCAAGAGGTTCAAGGTTTTCTAGCAAGTATCATTGGGATTATTAGCAAGTAAGAAAGTTACTTTGAGCCTTCGTCTCGACAACAACAACTAATCGTCAACAACAACCTTTACCATCCTTTAAAGATCCAATCAAACATAATCAATCAAGATGTCTCAACCTCCATTCTACTTATCCTTCAAAGATCCATCTTTCTTTTTCTTCTTATCTTTCTAATCTTTCTTCTTATTTCCAAAAAAAAAAAAAAAAAGAGTTTTTTGGCGGGAAAATTTGAGTAAAATTTAATTTTTATAGGAAACTAAACGTTCAATTTTTACGCGAAATTCAAGTTTTGGTATAACGGTGAAAANAAAAAAAAGAAAATGGTGTAAATCGGTCTTTTTGCATACCACAGGGATGTATTTTGGACTTTTCTCTATATTTTAACATATTACTACCTCCGTCCCAAAATATAAGTCCAGTTTGACTTTTTGTATCGAACTTTGACCTTAAATATTTTTGTTTGTATTATATATCACTTGATGAAAATTATACCAAATGAAAATACATATATAACGCTACCCATCTATATATTTTACATCAAGTATTATATAATACAACCAAAAATATTTACCTGTCAAAGTTCAATTAAAAAAGTCAAACTGGACTTATATTTTGGGATGGAGAAAGTACAAAAGTTTACTTCTACGCAAAAGTTAGAAGAAAAGAAGCAAACAACAAAATAATATATTCACGTGATCAATGAGTCATAGATGCATTTCTCCAATAATAATTGTTACGGAAACAAGATCAAAAGATATAAAAGGTAACTTTGTCAAAAACACAATAACCAATTAAATTCAAATAATAGTTTATGTCAAATCACATAGAGGCTATGTTTGGTGCAGAGCTTTTTGGAGTTTTTTAAGGCGATAAGCGGTGAGCAATGAGTTTTTTGATTTTTAGTGTTCGTTTGGCAAAAGAGCGGTGAATTTTTTGCTATTTTCTAGGAAAGCTCATTTTTCCAATGCTTCTTAAAGAAGCTGTGAGCGGTGAGCTGTGAGCTGTAGCTACAGATCACAGCTACTACTCACAGCTCACTGTTACTGCTCACTGCTACTTTTGTCAAACATAGCCAGAGACTTTTTAAATAGCAAATCAACTAAATCACATGTAATTTATCAGAATGAAAATTTTCTATCACTTAAAAAAAATGTCAAAAGTATATATAAGTGGCTCTCTATAAAGAATTGATTTAATTCTCGCTGCAATCGTATGATTCGTTTCGCATGCGATTAACAGTTTTATTTTTAAAAGAATAAATATAAGTGTTTTTTTTTTTTTAATTTGATGAAAAAATGAATTTTCGGCATGTATCCATTTCATCGTTAAAGAATTTGTAATCTATGTTGAACTTTTCTTATATCGGAGAAGGTGTAAAATTATGAATGAACAGTTTAAGTAGTCCATTTTCATTTAAAGCAGAAGTAGCAACATATATACTATCCGTAAAAAATTCAATTTTGAAAATAATTGGTACCGTTATAGTAAAGAGTATGAGACATGAAAATGCAAATTCCTCTTAGAGCACCAGGTACCCCGAAGCCGTTCCATTGGTGCCGTGGGAAAAAGTGATGCTACATCAGCATATTTTCCCATAACACCAGAATTCACTACAACACAAAAAACACCCCTCCCTCCTATAACACCAGTTTTTGATGCCGTCGTACACCTCTAGACCCCAAATTTTTAAAATATCATATCTAGAAAAAACAACCTTATACCACTTAAAGAAAAATTAACCCAAATTTATCATTAAACAAAACTTTAGTTAACAAATGGGTACTTTACAAGAAAGAATTACTTCTACTAAAGAAGGGTCCATAACTTCTATTCAAGCTGTTTATGTACCTAACAGATCGATCTTAAAAAGATCATTGCTTACTCCTCTGTAGCTCATATGGGCTTCTGTTGCTGACATAAAAACATCTCTTTCCATGTCTTCGGAACATTCCATATAAATTGTTAACAAAACTTCAGCACATGTAAACTTTATAAAAAAAAGAAGTCCAACCCAATCTTAAATGAAGAAAGAATCAGAAGAATCAGCCAACTTCCAAAACCAACATAACCCTAATAACACTTTGACCCTAATTTATCTCACTTTGTATATGCCCCATCCCTATTTCCCTGTCACAAAATATAACGCAGCCTCCCAAAAAAAATTTCATTTACTTCCTCCCAAAACGTGGCATCCATCCTTTTGACTCCTTCATTGTTTCAAACCACCAGATGATCACAAAAAAGAGAAAGAAAAAAAAAATGAAAGAAGAGACCATTTGACAGGAAAACGAAAGTCACAGTGTGTAGGTGGCGCCGTCGCGTTGCGTTTTCCGGGACCATCTCGGCTGGTCACGATTAGGGGTGAGCAGAAAAACCGAATAAACCGAAAATCGAAACCGAACCGAATTTCGCAAAACCGAACCAAACCAAACTTTTAATTCGGTTCTCGGTTTGGATATGATTTTTTAATCAAAACTGAAAACCGAACCGAAAACCGAACTAATATAAATTTATATATTTTTTATATATTTATATATATAAAAAGATCAATAAAATGTTATATTTATATCTATATTTATATTTATATTTATAACAATAAAATTTTATCCTAATATTAAAAAATACTTTTTATGTTTGAAATAACTTTTTTGGCTAAATATATTTGTATATTTTTCTTTTTTTTTAAATAAAGTGTGTAATTCGGATTAAACCGAAAACCGAACCGAACCAAACCGAACTAGAATTCAACCAAACCGAACCGAAAACCGAATTTGAATTCAGTTTGGTTTGGTTCACGGCTTGACCCTAAATTATTTTTAACCGAACTAACCGAACCGAATAACCCAAAAACCGAACCGAAGAACACCCCTAGTCATGACGGCTCAAGGCGTAAAAACGCGAGCCACGGTACCGTGATGGCGCCGTCGCGTTGCGTTTTGAGGAAAAACGCCACTAATAACGCAGGGTACCTAGCAGGGACGGAGCCAGAGGGGTGCCCGCGGGTGCATGTGCACCCTATGGATTTTTTCAATATAGTGTTAATTTTTAAAAAAATTATTGATTTTTCCTAAATGTATCTTAAATGCACCCGGTGCATCAAAATGTGTCACTAGTATTATTTATTTGGTATACTTACAAATAAAAAAAATTCGTTTTAATCAACTTTTTAACTCTATTATATTACGGTTCAAAAAAATTTGTGCACCCGGTTATATTTGAATCTGGCTCCGTCCCTGGTACCTAGGCCTCTTATACCGTAAAATTTGACAAATAGTCAAGAGCTTTGATGACCTTTTGTCGGTTGTGCTCATGTTATGACACTACTAGTGATGTCACCCGCAATACGTCATTTCCAGTGACTCAACTCGTATTCGTGTAAAACAAAGAAAAATTTCAAAAATAAGCCAATAATTTCACTTTGGTCCACAAAGTCATCTAAAATAACATCTTTCAATTTTGGTTATATGTCGACTTCGCTACCTCAGTGATTGTGTCTAATTTTTTTATGATAAAATTATGTGTGATTTGATTGTTTCGAAAGAAATAAACTCACCTTGGTTATTATTAAATCAACAAAATCTTCTATCAAAGATTTTATTTTTGCTGTTGAACATGTTAACCCCGTAAGTTACCTTGTATTATTCATTCACTATTTATAGAAAACAAGACCTAAACCTTAGAAAACCTAAACCCATGTGGGCTTGGCCCGACTAGCATAACCCCTCTAACACTCACTGCAATTCAATATCCCAAGATAAATGAACAGGCATATGCAAACAATCTTCATAAACACATTATGGAACGTTCAACTAGCTTTGTGAAAACATGAACAAGATTCTTGCAAATGTTCGTCTATTTAATTTGTTTTTATTTAACCTCTGGTAATTCTTGGTTACAGCATCGGCATAATTTCTGGTGAACTCATCAGAATGCCCTTCACTAGACTTGAATTCGATGTCAAAACAATCCATCATCAAAACCATTAGGGTCAGACGGTACTTTACGGCTGATGTAATTGTTGCTGTTGTAAAAACTGCATGAGGTTACAGATTCATTGTTTGAATCATGCAAACCATAAGCTGATGAAAACAAATCTAGGTGATTGTTTCTAAGCTCCAAGTTCTCGACTGGGCAAAGTAGATCCCAAAAACACTGAAGATCGTCAATGGTTCCTGGTGAGACAGTATTATAACAATTGTCTTGAAACTCAAACTGCTGGTCCGTGGTAATAGCGCTGCAGTTAGATGACGAGTAATGCTCTTCAAAAGTAAAGGTAGACTCGAAATAATCATTCATATGATCTGCAGGCTGTTGTATGTTCAAAACGCTTTCAGTATCAGATGTTGGTGACGAGGTCATGTCAATTTGCTCTGTTTTTTCACAAACTAGGTTTTGTTTACTTGCTCGTTTCTTCAGATGGGAATGCCAATAGTTTTTTACATCATTATCGCTCCTTCCAGGAAGTCTCGATGCAATGATAGACCACCTTTTAATAAATGCAAAAAAGATAAAGTTCAGATACTTGATTTGTTGCCGAGATATATTCTAAAGAAGGTAAATTATCATGCAAGTTTATGGATACCTATTTCCGAGATGGGAATGAGAAACAAGTATGATTTCTTCTTCTTCCTTCGAAAACTTCCCTCGCTTTAAGTTAGGTCTTAAGTAATTCATCCATCGAAGTCTGCAACTCTTCCCACTTCGCGATAAACCTATAAGCAGGGAAAAAAAATGATTCACTATCGCATGTGACTCTAAAAATAAATCAATACACAAACTCACTGAGTATAGTTTGGTTATCTAGCTTTACCGGCAAATCTAGGCATGTGAGACCAGTTCCAGATGCCATATCTGTTGATATAAGAAATCAACTTCTGATCTTCTTCAACACACCATGGAGCTTTCTTTATACCTTTCTTCATGTCACTTTTTGGAGACTTCATTCTCATACAGAAATTATTCCAGTTACTGGTACGCGTTACTTTGTACGAGCAGATGGAGTTAGTAGTGACTGATTCAGTACTATAAATACTTTGCTTTCTTATGGTTAACGGTAATTATTGATCTCCATCTCACCATCCAGGATGGTTCCAACATTTATGATATTGTGTTGAATTTTCAGGGTGGTCCATATACTTAATTTCAAGACGCGTCACATAAGTTAAAAGATGTGTGACCATATGAAAGTCATTTTTAATTACAAAATAGGTGTTATAATTTTTGAACTTAGATGTTAAAGTTTCATAAAGAACTTTGTAATAATAAAGTAACATTTACAATCAAATATTGTTGTCATTGAATATTTCCTTCAATACCGATGTCTGAAGCAGCTGAGATGCGTATTATGAACTTCAAAAGAAGATATTGAAGTGATACTAGCTAGTTATAAATATTTTACGTGTCATGGCTCAAGTGATGACACTTTTTTTTTCTTTTAATACAACCCCGATAATCACACATAGAAACACCTATTTTTTTTTTTTTTTTTTTTTTTTTTTTTTTTTTTTTTGAAACGAATATGAACTATTTTAATAAACCTATTTTGGACTCACGAATACACCGTTTTAATTAAAAAGAAAAAATATATATAAGCTATAGCACATGCCACAACCATGGCTTGGGTGATTGCGCGAGTGGTTTGGCGCCACCACCGGTTTCATGGCGCTCCCTTACCACGCGCCAAAGGGTGTTGGCTTAGGGTGCCAAGCCTTGACAACTTGTGCTCTTAATGCCAAAACTTTCTAGACATCTATTCCTATTTGACNTACAACCCCGATAATCACACATAGAAACACCTATTTTGGACTCACGAATACACCGTTTTAATTAAAAAGAAAATATATATAAGCTATAGCACATGCCACAACCATGGCTTGGGTGATTGCGCGAGTGGTTTGGCGCCACCACCGGTTTCATGGCGCTCCCTTACCACGCGCCAAAGGGTGTTGGCTTAGGGTGCCAAGCCTTGACAACTTGTGCTCTTAATGCCAAAACTTTCTAGAAATCTAATCCTATTTGACGTCGTCAAAATTTACCTGATTTTTTAAAAATAGGAAACAAAGGAAATTAGCTAAACCAACAACGTGAGAAATACATCATCCAAAAATACTGGAGAACGACATGAATGGATTTTACCTAAGTGGTGTCAGACACTCGGTACATACACCATGTGACTAATAACTCCCACAGTTCTTTTTGTTCACACTTAACAAACATTGAAAACCTAGGTAGACTTTTTTGGTTGACTCTTTGAAATGTGTTTTGACAATACATTTTAACAATAATGCATATGTACGTATGGTGAAATTTACTCCCCTTGTTAGTCTGAAAACATATATCGACATGTGTATAATTGTAGATAAAATCATAAAATGGTGTCTCTCCCATGGTATTGTTTTATCTAAAACCCAGGCATTTGGTTGCTCTTCAGACCTAATACTCTAATAGAATCTCTGCATCCAAAATAAATAAATAAATAATAATAATAAAGTTGTGAATAAAATAAATCTATATTGCGAATATGAATATTCAGATTGGGACTTTCCTTTTGGTACTTTCCATTAGTTTTTTTTTTTTTCTTATTTTTTGAAAAGCGATCACTGATCACGGTTGCCTTCATTGTTCCTTTTCACACGTGGATGCTGTCTTGATGGACGGTCAAGATCAAAGCAGATCAACGGGCGCGATGGTTCGAGAAATGAACTGTTGAGATGATGGAACATGAACGGTCACGATGCGTCAGACATTGTGCGGCCAAAATAGCGCCGTTGCTAGTCACTTAAGTACACGGATGATTAAGCACACTAACCAAGCAAAAAAGCGTTGGGCTGCATCTAAAATCGAAACTTGCGGAAGACGACCAAATTAGTCTAGAGCGATTAAGGCATGGCCTTATATCACACTAGATTGGAGGACATAATAACGTATATGACGGAATCTACCCTAAACTAATGCGCCAGTCGCGGCTAAGTGAATATACGCCTATAGCTTATCTGGTCAATCCGGTTTTAAACCTACCAGGGACGAATACAAAGGAGCGGCCAAACAAGCATGCGCCTTCTAAGAGAGGAATGAGCGGAATGAATAATAAGCACCGGCGTCTGGCTCTGCGCATGGCCCTCCAAGATGGGCACTCCATCCCCCGGACCCGAGCGGTTTGAGTGGATTTCAAGTCACTAATCACATGACCCGCCCTAACGGGTTCGGAATATCTTATGGGAAAGGAGTGTTGACCAATCTTTGCCATAAAAAGCTACAATGTGGGGAACACGCGGGGCACGGATCCCCAGGATGGCAGAAGTCAACTAATTGGACAAGACAGCTCGAATATCGAAGCCTAACGTCCTTGTCCCGACAGGGACATACTATTATCCACGGGATAATAGAGAGGATCACCACTCGTGATACAGAGGTAACGACAAAGAACCTTGCCTATAACTACCACACCCTTGGTCATTGAAGGTTGTGAACAAAGATAATCTCGACATAGCTTTGAAAGGAAACTTGAAGGACCAAACTTGTAGAAACAAAAGTCTACAACCGTTTGTTAGTTAAATTAGTTAGAAATTCTGTAAAATAGAAAGGGTGTGTCGAATGGGCACATGCCTCTTAGGGAAAGATTGCAACGGTTCAAACACACCGTTTGGCAACTTATATATATGTACATACTTGTATCGATACAAAAGGTTAGAAGAAGAAATAATATAAGTTATCTTGTTTAATTTGTTTGCAAATCATATTTCTACTCATAAAGATCCGAACACTTTGGGACAACATTTGGCATCAAGAGCCTTGTTGGAACTCTTCTCGTTACACCATCAAACAGAAACCACAAACCAGAAACTTTGTATCGAGACACAGAAACCAAAATCAAAACAGAAACAAAAAAAACCCACGCTGAAAACTTGTTTTTCAAGAACAACGCAACACCCTTGAACCTTGTTAACGATAGAAGGGGTTGCCTAGATAACTTAGGGACATAAGAAAGTCGTATACAACTTTCTTTGTGTCATATTTTGCAAACAAGGAGGGACACCAAACGAAGTGGTGTCTGTTTTGTTGTGATCATAGTACGCGGCAACAAAACCAGAAAAGAAGAAGAAGAACAATTGTTTTAGAAGATTTCTTGTTAACAACAACAAGAACGCACTTGTTGGTTTTACTACAACGCAACAAGGGAAAGGAAAGACGTCGAAGGACTTGTGTATTTACCGAAATACACAAAAGAAAAGAAGCGCAGAAACAATAGAAAAGCATTGCTTGGGCAGAAGTTTGAAGAGATACCGGTATAACAAAAACAATTCAAGGATTGTTTGGGACGTTGGCAATACAAGGAACAACAACAAATATTGAAGAAAAAGCGACTTGATCACTCGCTACAAAAGGAATACCGAATAGGTATTAGGGTTGTTGAGATATGGTGTGGACAAAAAGAAGAAAAAAGAACGAGTGTATTGTGAAACAACGTGACGTAGGAGACAAGCAACAGCGGAACGACAAACAAAATCATTTTGTTTAGACGTTGGTAAAAATACCGAGGGGTATTTAAGAAGAAAAGGAGAAAAAGCAATTTATTTGCTACGGTAAATAATATTATCGAGACTCATTGAGAAGGACTTGGAACAAAAGGAAACAACGACAACAACTTGAAGAAAAGGAAACAACTTGAAGTTGATCGTGGCCAAAAAACACTTAGGGTGGATTTGGAGGATAGCCGAGACATAACAAGGGTCTAGGGCACGTAGTAGGAACCAAGTCGAGAAGAAAAGAAGGAACAACGTGACGTTTGGTTGGTATATTGTTTCAACAACATACAACCGATTTGAATTTGAAAGGAGACGAGGAAAGAAAAGTACGTGGTTGATATCACTCAAGGTATCGACACACAAATGGGAACGCGATTGTGTTTTAACACAACATACGAGGTCACATAATCATTATTTGGATTTCAATTATACTTTTATAGTATAGATACCTATTTCATACTATTAAGAAATCCCGTGAACTATTTATTGATCCCGTATTACTAGGATTCCTGGATAACTATTTTTGTTCCCGTAGTAGTAAGATATACCATATTGGTTAGAATTCCCACACAAATTAGAAAGTGAAGATTGTAAACACATACAAGATGCCCGGTGACGATACAAATATAGTGAAACCCGTAACACCCATTGCTCAATACCAATGCCCTAAACTCAAAACCACAAACTACACTGTTTGGGCAATACAAATTAAGGTTATATTAGAGGCACATGGTTTATGGGAGACTATAGAACCTAAGGATAACGCACAATTAGATGATAAGAAGGATAAGGCAACTATTGCCCTCCTATATCAGGCATTGACTGAAGATGTGATATTACAAGTAGCAAGTTGTAAAACTGCGAAGGAATTATGGGAATCATTAAAAAAGAGACACGTTGGAGAAAATAGAGTGCAACAGGCATGACTATAATCACTAATGATTGGATTTAATGCCATTCAAATGAAGGATGATGAAACGGTGGATGCATTTACAAATAAGTTAAATGGTTATGCCACGAAGGCTAAAGAATTAGGAAAAACCTTGGATGAATCCCTTTTAGTACGAAAACTATTAGACTCCACACCCGATAGATTCATTCAGATAGTAGCATCCATAGAACAGACAAGTGATCTAAATGATATAACCTTAGATAAGATCACTGGAAAATTTAAAGCATTCGAGGAAAGGATAAAACTCCGAAAGGGAGGACAAGCAGAAAGCCAGGATAATTTATTATTCGCACAAGGCGAACACTCTAGAAATAAGAAACAATTCAACAAGTATAGGGGTAGATCAAACTACTCACGAGGAACCTGGCAAAATAAAGGAAATAGAGATAACTCGAATGGAGAGAATTCAACCCACAATGACAAGCCCAACAAGAATAGAGGTGGGTGGAATAAGAAAAGAGTGAAATGTTTCAATTGCGGGAGACATGGACACTATAAGAGTGAATGTAGAAAACAACCAACAACTCAGGAACAATCAAACCTTATCTTAGAAGACGATGAACCATCACTATTAATGACTACGCACGAAGAAGTATTGTTAAATGAAGGACAAATACAACCCGGAAAGCATGCTACAACAGATGCTAGCATATGGTATCTAGATAATGGTGCAAGTAACCATATGACAGGAACCAAGAGTCATTTTAAGGATATAGACGAAAGCATCACTGGACGCGTTCGTTTTGGAGATGGATCGTATGTAGAGATAAAGGGTAAAGGTTCTATATTATTAGGATGTAGAAACAAGGAACAAAAGATAGTTTCAGATGTTTACTATATTCCAAACCTCAAGATCAACATACTTAGTCTAGGACAACTTATTGAGATAGGTTGTAAAATCATCATGGATGGAAACAGGCTGACTTTGTATGATAAAAGTAAGAAGTTGTTGATGAAGGTAGAAAGATCTAAGAATCGACTTTACAGTATTAGACTACAGATAGAAGCACCTATATGTCTTTTAGCAAATGTGGATAACCAAGCATGGTTATGGCACGCTAGATTAGGTCATCTGAACTTTGACGACATCAACAAGATGACAAGAAAGGGTCTAGTGGAAGGAATACCAAGAATAAATCATGCAGGACAAATATGTGATGCATGTTTATTAGAAAAACACAGCAGAACACCATTTCCCAATCAAGCTAAATTCAGATCTAAGAACCCATTGGACTTAGTTTATGGAGATCTTTGTGGTCCCATAAGTCCAGCCACACATTCTGGAAAAAAGCTCATCTTCTTATTAGTAGATGACTGTACACGTTTCATGTGGGCTTACTTTCTAACATCGAAATCAAGCATTCAACACATTTAAGGAATTTAGACAGAAGATTGAAATGGAGTTAAGGTTGAAGATAAGGATGCTAAGAACAGATAGAGGAGGTGAATTTACATCACAAGTAATTCACCAAGTACTGTAAGGAGAATGGAATAGCAAGACAGTTAACAGCACCATACTCACCGCAATAGAATGGAGTAGTTGAAAGAAAGAATAGGACGGTGTTATCAACTACTAGGAGTATGATGAAAGCAATGAAGTTACCCTTAACTTTTTGGGCGGAAGCAGTCAAGCACGCCATTTATATACTGAATAGGGTACCTACACGAGCACTGGAAGATAAAACACCGTATGAAGCACTCTACAACAGAAAACCAAATCTGGAAAACCTAAGAATATTCGGATGCACAGCTTATGCTAAGATAACGATACCTCACTTGAAGAAGTTGGATGACAGAAGCATACCGATGGTTTATTTAGGAGTAGAGGAAGGATCAAAAGCATGTAGGCTATATGATCCAGTAGGAAAGAAGAAACATGTTAGTAGGGATGTAAAGTTTATGGAAACGAAACCGTGGGATTGGGATAAAAGTGAAGAGGATACAAGTACAAAAGACACTTTTTGGGCTAGTTTTGTGATAGATGAAGTTAACAATGAAACTCCTACACAAGTCAACTTAGATAACAATGATAACCCGTATCCAATACCGGATCCATTACCAGATCCGACATCAGAACCAGATTCACCAATCACACCACCAACATACAATTACGACCCTAACTCTGAAGAGGAAGCATAAGCTACTATTAGCTCACTAGGAAACTCACGTCAGAGATATGATAACAGTCCAGAAGGCAATCGGACTAAAATGGGTTTACAAAACCAAGAGAGATGCACAAGGGAAGATCATTAAGTATAAAGCAAGATTAGTAGCAAAAGGTTATGTACAAGAACAAGGGATAGACTTTGATGAGGTGTTTGCACCAGTTGCTAGGATAGAGACAGTTCGATTAATATTAGCACTAGCAGCATATCAT
This sequence comes from Artemisia annua, assembly GCA_014162995.1. NCBI lineage: Eukaryota > Viridiplantae > Streptophyta > Magnoliopsida > Asterales > Asteraceae > Artemisia > Artemisia annua. The sequence goes on from LBNU01033779.1 coordinate 118,881, forward strand.
GGATGGCAAGTACACCACTTAGATGTAAAATCAGCATTTTTACATGGAGAACTGAAGGAAGAAGTCTACGTTACACAACCTGAAGGTTTCATTCAACAAGGAAACCTTGGAAAAGTCTACAAGCTAACTAAAGCATTGTACGGCTTAAGACAAGCACCAAGAGCTTGGAATGTGAAGCTTGACCAAACCTTAAAGTCACTAGACTATAAGAAATGTAATCTCGAACAAGCAGTTTACACAAAGAGAAGCAAGACTTCTACACTGATAGTTGGAGTATATATAGATGATTTAATAATCACGGGAACTCCAAAGAAGGAAATAGACTTGTTCAAATCCCAGATGGAAAATAAATTTGAAATGAGCGACTTATGATTGCTAGCATATTACCTTGGGATAGAAGTTACACAGACAGGAGGAGAGATTACAATCAAGCAAACTGGATATATTAACAAGATCCTAAAAGAGACAAATATGATGGACAGCAATGATACCAAGATACCATTGGATCCCGGCACTAAGTTGGTCAAGGCGGAAGATGGAAACCCAGTTGACGCAACTTATTACCGTAGCTTAATTGGAAGTCTCAGATATTTACTACATACAAGACCGAATCTTAGTTACTCAGTCGGACTACTCAGCAGATTTATGCAAGAGCCAAAGGACCATCACCTGAAGGCAGTAAAACAAGTAATCCAATATATCAAAGGAACAAAGGAACATGGAATAATATACAAGAAGGAAGGCGGCTGCAAGATTACAGGTTACAGTGACAGTAGTTATATATGGAATCAATACCGATCAAGGAAAAGGAACTACTGGAGTCGTATTTTACTTTGGAGAGTCACCTATCACTTGGTGTACTCAGAAGCAACTAACAGTGGCGCTCTCATCATGTGAATCAGAATTCATGACGGCTACTGCGGCAGCATGTCAAGCCTTATGGTTAAAACGTTTACTTAGTGAACTAACTGGATTGGAAGAAAGAAGGATAACGCTTAGAGTTGACAACGTATCAGTTATAGCACTCGTAAAGAACCCAGTATTTCATGGAAGGAGTAAGCATATAGACATTCGCTATCATTTCATTCGTGAATGCGTAGAGAATGGTCATATTAAAGTAGAACACGTTAGCGGAGAACTACAAAGAGCAGACATCTTAACGAAAGCTTTACCAAGACTCAAGTTTACAATTATGAGACAAATGCTCGGAGTACAAGACCTTGGACAAAGCAATGATCAAGATTAAGGAGGAGAATGTGAACAAAGATAATCTCGACATAGCTTTGAAAGGAAACTTGAAGGACCAAACTTGTAGAAACAAAAGTCTACAACCGTTTGTTAGTTAAATTAGTTAGAAATTCTGTAAAATAGAAAGGGTGTGTCGAATGGGCGCATGCCTCTTAGGGAAAGGTTGCAACGGTTCAAACACACCGTTTGGCAACTTATATATATGTACATACTTGTATCGATACAAAAGGTTAGAAGAAGAAATAATATAAGTTATCTTGTTTAATTTGTTTGCAAATCATATTTCTACTCATAAAGATCCGAACACTTTGGGACAACAAAGGTTAGGTTCCAACACACACATAAACTCATACATATTGCTCTCACTTTCATTTTATCCCTCCACAAACGAATATTTATTCTTACGCCCGAGGTTGATTGTGGGAGCCCTACACACGATGAGACTAACAGTGCTTTATCTTAGCAGGTTCAATCTCTTGAATCTCCAAAAATCCAAAATTAGAAGACGAACTCTCGTCAATTTAGTGAACTAACAGAACCCCGCTAAATTCTGTATCATCAGAGGCTAAATAACAAACTTAAACAAAAACACCACTGAGTGGACTAAACAAAAACACCAACAATGACCCATGGCTAACTCCTGTAGGACTGTTTCCTTCTTGTCTTGTTAAAAAAAAGGAAGGAATTCTATTAGGAAACAAAGAACCAAGCAGTACGAAAACAAATAAATAAACAAGCTGGCAATATCCGTGCCTAAAGTGATATATTGAAACTGAACAAGACACTAAAGGATGGACATGATCACTATAAGCTGTATCCGGATTTGATCCTTAATAGCTGGAGGAATCATGTCCTGCAACTTCTCATTACATGCACGAACAATTCCATCGTTACACAAATGATACAATAAATCACACTATATTAGAAAAAATTCCAAAACTAGTCACAAAACACAACTTGCATTCAGTTCCTAAATAAAATAAATAAATAAAATAAAATAAAAAATCACTGAGTGTGCAACTTCATAAAAATTTGGCCGGTGTTCAAAAAGTAGGTGAGGTCTTTTGTTTGACCAAAGTGACATTTTGTGCGACAAATGTGATGTTTTGCTATACTAGTTTTATCTTATTCAAAAAGTCAATCATGCATGAGTCAATATTAGAAAAATATATAAATGAATAAAAAAGAAGGACCCATTATTGACCTTTTGAATAAGACAAAACGAGTTTAGAAAAACATCGCATTGGTCGCACAAAATGTCACTTCGGTCTAGCCAAAAAAAATCAGAATGGGATCCTCTCAAGTTGAAAAGTACATCTTGACTCAAGTTGGATTATTGTGAGCCCTTGGATTTGATCCAATGGTTCAAATAAAAGAAGTTCTTTTGATTTGAGCCATTGGATCAAATCCAATGGCTCATAATGCCCCAACTTGTCAAATTTTTTTATAAAGTCGAACAGTCTAGCTCTTACACAAGACCATTACTGGAAATGTGTTTTTTTTTTTTTAACTAGAAAGTGAATGCAAGTTGAGTAAATTGATCGTTTTTGGAATTTGCTCTTTATATTATAATTGATTGACAACTATCTATATTAGTTGTCTTAATCATGAATTCATGATGTAGCATGTATAGAAATCAGAAAGAATACTTAAAATTATGAGTAGTGCTATTTAAACCTATAACGCAAGCCTAAAAACATGTTTAATGCATAAATCACTTGTACAATTGTATTATGTATTTTTTCTCTTGAAATTTTCACCAATCATTTTTTGAAATCAACCAATCAAATCACTATATACATTTGTAGGTATGATTAGTAGGCACAACAATTATTTTCCTAAAATTATATTAATTAGATTCAACTAAAACTAACGCATTACAATACATTAAATAGAAACGACACAGACAAAACCTGACTAATAAACACACCTAAACATATGAGTCGGGCTTATAGACCTTATTAGCTAATATTCCCCTCAAACTCACAATGTTGTAGCAGCAAATATTGAGAAAACTCACAATATTACATAGCTAAACGTTGTGAGTTTGTCAAACAGTAAATAAAACTAAAACTAAAAAACAACTACGCTGCTTCAAAGGGTCCTAGTGTGCGAACTCGGTGCTAGACGGAGTCTCGTTCCAATGCAATAAAAATTGCATAATATGTGAAATCAGTCAGGTCTGAAACAGACGAACCAAAGTCGATGCAAAAGCAAAACCAAATACATAACCATAGCATAGCCACAAAAATACGGAGAACAACAAGTCTTGGTCAAGGAGAACAACAATTTAATAGTAAGCTACAAATTCTTTACGAGTATAAGCATGAGAATGTCATTGGTTTTTTAGGCTATACCAACGAAACACACGAAAAAATCATTGTTTATGAACATGCATCTAAAGGAAGTCTTGATAGGTATCTCAATGATGCTAGTCTTACATGGAGGAAACAACTAAAATATGCATTGATGTTGCAAGCGGGTTGGATTTCCTTAATCGGGGTGTTCATGGAAAAGAAGTGGTGATACATAGAGACATCAAAACTCCTAATATTCTTTAGTTTGATGATTGGAAGGCAAAAGTTGCTGATTTGGACTTTCCTTTATATGTCCAATAAATTAGAAAATAGATTATGTTATCGATCATGCTTACGGCACACCGGGATACTAAGACCTGCTCTATGGAAAATCGGGTTTCTTAACTATAGAATCTGATGTTTATTCATTTCGTGTGGTTTTGTTTGTGATCTTGTGTGGGAGATCAACGGATGCAGTTTACAAACATGAGAGTCGGTTTCTAGATAGTTTTGTTAAAGACCGCTTTGAAGAAGGAAAACAAGACAACATTGTGTTTGAGGCTATCAAGGAACAAATCTTGCCAAAATCATTGACTACAAATCTTGCCAAAATAATTGACTACGCTTCGGACAATTGCCTACCAGTGCTTACATGATGATGGAGAAAAACGACCAAACAGCTGATGAAGTTTTAGCACAGCTTAACAAGGCATTGGAATTCCAAGTATGTTAATTGTTAAATGCTTAATTTATTTTTCTTATACATACTATAACTATAAATTAACCAAAATCTGCACCTACATCTATCTCTATTATATGAATTGGTTTGTTTTGTTCACATTTTAAGGTTAATATGTACATCTTATTATAAAATAATATACAAGAACACAAGAAAGAATAAGAGGATGGGAGATTTTATTCATTCATGGGTCCTCCAAGAGGTTACATTAAGGGTGTATTTATAAGATACAAACCCTAATAGATATGATGAATAGACATCACCTATAAGCCCATAAGCCCATATTTACAATACTCTGGATATTCATCGTTCATTATACTTCATAGACTGCCTCATCAAAAACCTTATCAAGAAAAACCCAATGGGATACAAAAACTTGATGAAGGAAAAGAGTGCAGTGCGTATAATGCTCCTCCTCCTCAATTTAATGTATATATTTCAAGCATCGCATGCTAATCTTCTAAACGAGTTTCTCGTATACTTTTGTTGGCAACAACTTTACAATGAAGTCCATCAAATTGATGATGTTACGAATAAGTCCTGCAAAAATGACAAAATATATGTGTAGCTTCCAACCCAATATCAAATCAATTGGTTGTAAAGTATACAATGCATGTACAAATATTAAAAGAGAAAAATACACTCTTATTATGCATATTAATTACAAAATTGGCATCCAAACCGCAATTGTACTTATGTATGGTACTTGAGGACCAATTATTTCTTTGAGACATGTGCAAAAGCAATTTATATAATATGCGTCCAAAACCATTTTAATCCATATACGGATTCATTCAACTTTATCAAATAAAGTTATTGAGAACTTTATTAATCGTATCTCAAAGTTGAAGTTGTAAGACATGCTTGACACATTACAGATCATTCCTCATTTAGAGCGAATTAAATACTTCAGTATTGATTATCTCGTAATATATCAATAAGATATTTACATCCATCTCGAGACAATGTCTTTTAATAATCAACTTTGTGTTTTTAAACTGGGGGACATAATAACGTATATGGCGGAATCTACCCTAAACGCTTGGACCAGAAAAACATGTGCCCAAAAATAAGCCTATAGCTTATCTGGTCAATCCGGTTTTAAACCTACCAGGGACGAATACAAAGGAGCGGCCAAACAAGCATGCGCCTTTTAAGAGAGGAATGAGCGGAATGAATAATAAGCACCGGCGTCTGGCTCTGCGCACGGCGGTTTGAGTGAATTTCAAGTCACTAATCACATGACCCGCCCTAACGGGTACGGAATATCTTATGGGAAAGGAGTGTTGACCGAGCTTTGCCATAAAAAGCTACAATGTGGGGAACACGCGGGGCACGGATCCCCAGGATGGCAGAAGTCAACTAATTGGACAAGACAGCTCGAATATCGATGCCTAACGTCCTTGTCCCGACAAGGACATACTATTATCCACTGGATAATAGAGAGGATCACCACTCGTGATACAGAGGTAACGACAAAGAACCTTGCCTATAACTACCACACCCTTGGTCATTGAAGGTTAGGTTCCAACACACACATAAACTCATACATATTGCTCTCACTTTCATTTTATCCCTCCACAAACGAATATTTATTCTTACGCCCGAGGTTGATTGTGGGAGCCCTACACACGATGAGACTAACGGTGCTTTATCTTAGCAGGTTCAATCTCTTGAATCTCCAAAAATCCAAAATTATAAGACGAACTCTCGTCAATTTAGTGAACTAACAGAACCCCGCTAAATTCTGTATCATCAGAGGCTAAATAACAAACTTAAACAAAAACACCACTGAGTGGACTAAACAAAAACACCAACAATGACCCATGGCTAACTCCTGTAGGACTGTTTCCTTCTTGTCTTGTTAAAAAAAAGGAAGGAATTCTATTAGGAAACAAAGAACCAAGCAGTACGAAAACAAATAAATAAACAAGCTGGCAATATCCGTGCCTAAAGCGATATATTGAAACTGAACAAGACACTAAAGGATGGACATGATCACTATAAGTTGCATCCGGATTTGATCCTTAATAGCTGGAGGAATCATGTCCTGCAACTTGCTCATTACATGCACGAACAATTCCATTGTTACACAAATGATACAATAAATCACAATAACATGGTGATTTATATTAGAGAAAATTCCAAAACTAGTCACAAAACTCAACTTGCATTCAGTTCCTAAATAAAATTATTCATAAAAATTTGGCCGGTGTCCAAAAAGTAGGTGAGGTCTTTTGTTTGACCAAAGTGATATTTTGTGCGACGAATGTGATGTTTTGCTATACTAGTTTTATCTTATTCAAAAAGTCAATCATGCACGAGTCAATATTAGAAAAATATATAAATGAATAAAAAAGAAGGACCCATTGTTGACCTTTTGAATAAGACAAAACGAGTTTAGAAAAACATCGCATTGGTCGCACAAAATGTCACTTCGGTCTAGTCAAAAAAAATCAGAATGGGATCCTCTCAAGTTGAAAAGTACAACTTGACTCAAGTTGGATGATTGTGAGCCCTTAGATTTGATCCAATGGTTCAAATAAAATAAGTTCTTTTGATTTGAGCCATTGGATCAAATCCAATGGCTCATAGTGCCCCAACTTGTCAAATTTTTTATAAAGTCGAACAGTCTAGCTCTTACACAAGACCATTACTGGAAATGTGTTTTTTCTTTTTTTTTTTTCTTTTACTAGAAAGTGAATGCAAGTTGAGTAAATTGATCGTTTTTGGAATTTGCTCTTTATATTATAATTGATTGACAATTAGTTGTCTTAATCATGAATTCATGATGTAGCATGTATAGAAATCAGAAAGAATACTTAAAATTATGAGTAGTGCTATTTAAACCTATAACGCAAGCCAAAAAACATGTCTAATGTATAATCACTTGTACAATTGTATTATGTATATTTTCTCTTCAAATTTTCACCAATCATTTTTTGAAATCAACCAATCAAATCATTAGATACATTTGTAGGTATGATTAGTAGGCACAACAATTATTTTTCTAAAATTATATTAATTAGATTCAACTAAAACTAACGCATTACAATACATTAAATAGAAACGACACAGACAAAACCTGACTATTAAACACACCTAAACATATGAGTCGGGCTTATAGACCTTATTAGCTAATATTCCCCTCAAACTCACAATGTTGTAGCAGCAAATATTGAGAAAACTCACAATATTACATAGCTAAACATTGTGAGTTTGTCAAACAGTAAATAAAACTAAAACTAAAAAAACAACTACGCTGCTTCAAAGGGTTCTAGTGTGCGAACTCAGTGCTAGACGGAGTCTCGTTCCAATGCAATAAAAATTGCATAATATGTGAAATCAGTCAGGTCTGAAACAGACGAACCAAAGTCGATGCAAAAGCAAAACCAAATACATAACCATAGCATAGCCACACAAATACGGAGAACAACAAGTCTTGTCAAGGAGATTATTGCAAGGACCAATTGTGTAAATTTCTGAAAATTGAGGGGTGTGGTCTTGTAATTTCCCAAGTATTCACAAGGGCCAATCTTGCCATATGATAAATAGTACAAGGACTGATGTTGATATTTTCCATTTTTGAAAGTCCAGGGACCATTTCTGCCAAACTTGAAACTTGTGGGACCAAACTTGTAATTTTACCAAACTTTCTACCCAATGATTATTTTTGCCAAAGTTTCATAATACAAGGACCATAATTGTTAATTTCCAAAAGATTTTAATCCCAGGGGCTATTTTTGACACTTTTGCAAAGTTCAGGGACTAAACTTGTAAACTTTTGAAACTTTTCATCAAAGGACTAATTATGACAACTTGTGATTTCTAAAGGACTTTGGTTGACTTTTCTTTCAAAATTTATGCTTAGGGACTAGATTTGACAAGTTTTGAAAGTTGAGGGACTGAAACTGCCAATTGTGCAAACTTTGTTCGTTTTTCATTTGTTTTCAAATATTTTGCATCTAAAACATATAAAACACAACCCTTGGATATTTTCACTATTTTGATGCATTATTGGGTGTTTTTGGATGTTTTGGCAGTTTAGATTAGGTAAAAATGATGAGTATTTACACACTCATCACTTCTAAACGAGTTTCTCATATACTTTTGTTGGCAACAACTTTACAATGAAGTCCATCAAATTGATATGTTACGAATAAGTCCTGCAAAAATGACAAAATATATGTGTAGCTTCCAACCCAATATCAAATCAATTGGTTGTAAAGTATACAATGCATGTAAAAATATTAAAAGAGAAAAATACACTCTTATTATGCATATTAATTACAAAATTGGCATCCAAACCTCAATTGTACTTATGTATGGTACTTGAGGACCAATTATTTCTTTGAGACATGTGCAAAAGCAATTTATATAATATGCGTCCAAAACCATTTTAATCCATATACGGATTCATTCAACTTTATCAAATAAAGTTATTGAGAACTTTATTAATCGTATCTCGAAGTTGAAGTTGTAAGCCATGCTTGACACATTACAGATCATTCCTCATTTAGAGCGAATTAAATACTTCAGTATTGATTATCTCGTAATATATCAATAAGATATTTACATCCATCTCGAGACAATGTCTTTTAATAATCAACTTTGTGTTTTTGTGAATTTATTTATTCACAACTCATGTCCTAAAAGACATAACTTTAGAGCTCTTATTTCGGTTTAGCACAAAAACTGATTTATATCAAATAGATTTTACACATTGACGTGTACGAACTTCACGTTTCAAGACTTTTAGTATTTGCAAGATACTAAGTCCTTTTATGTTGGCCAATCATTTCGTTGAGCGCACATTTGGATATTAATTGATATTTGATCTTCATCATGCATAATAGCAAGCAATAATTTTGTATGTAGACAAATTTATTGACATCGTTTATGTTTCGATTCCATATAACTTTAGACATGATATAATTTATTGAGATCTCATTAGCTATTTGAGGTTCTTTGGAACCTTCATGTCTAGTGTCTCTTTATGAGATTATCATGGGGTCTTTTATACCTCGAACAACCATCTTGTTTTCATGCTCCATATTTTTCACCGAGGATTTATTTGGAATCGATTTGTCTACCATGCTTGAGGCATGTCATAATAAAATAGTGTCCTTGAGGGACAACTTATAATTAGAGCATGAGTAGGTGAAATTTTGTTTTTGGCCAATGTTTATTTATGGCTATTAGAATATGATAATTCATTCTGAATTGGAGCTACTTCTCTCCTCCTGAAGGAATTATCCATCTTCTATATCCCATATATGTGCATTTAGGTGGAGCAATTTGCACCAAAAAAAACAAAAATGGGATATGTTTGGTTTATAACCAAAACCAATTATAAAAGGGAGGAATTATAATAACATATTGGCATGCTGCTAATTTTGTTTGTTGTGTATATTATAAAATAGCCTCATACAACAAAAAAAATTCTCTCAATGTCATTGAAGATTTTAAGTAATTCATCGAATATTCATGATGAAATACTTACTCTGGAATGTTAGACTCATTTTGAGCTATTAATCATGCAAACTTGAGGTTGCATTTGATGACCATTTAGACGATGCATCGATTTTAAACTCTAAATGGTTCATACAATGGATTTTTATGCCTACATATATCCATTTGTTTTCTTTCCAGAAAATTGAGGAATTGAGTCCCCATTCTAGTTGATAGATTAATAATCAACTTCTTTTGAGGATAATAACATTTGTATTAAAGAATCTTATTCTTCTATAGTTTCGCATCATTAATAACTCGGGATGGTGTAACCAGTCATGCCAAAAATATTATAATTATAGCTCATAAACTTATGTTATGGCTATAATTAGCTTTTACTAATCTTTATATAATGCATGTCGAGGAAGATACAAAAGAATATAATGCATCCTTAATATTTAACTTCGTTCCTCATGACAATTTTATATTTCTTTTACGGAGCAAAATGTGGTAGCATAGATTCTTAAATCTATGAATATAGTGTGTAATATCTTTGACACACTTGTATATTGCATACATCACATTGCATTTTGCATAAATAGCATTTTTGTTTGCTCCTTTCTTATTGTATTTTCACCACTACTAGTGGTTTGTCATTGTCATACTTCCTCTACCATAGCATTTACCATGATAAATGATCTATAACCATTTATCATTACATTATCACATTCACATGAGAGAAACAGGATCTCATATTGATCATTTTATCTCATTCACTTGAGGGAATGAACATCTTATATTGATCATTTTATCACATTCACTTGAGGGAATGAACATCTTATATTGATCATTTTATCACATTCGCTTGAAGGAATTGAGATCTTTAAGTTGCAACTTGAGGTTGCCAACCAGTTTCTTTTAACATGACAATATGGAGCAAATTTAGTAAACGGGTTTATCGTGTTTGTTCAAACATGCCCATTTCTTTTATATCAAAGCATCGTTCTCGATATATGAGTATATTCGAGGCATTAACCATCTCATCGCATTTTTTCTTTTCATCATTCAGATGTACTACTAAATATTGCGAAAAATGTGCTCGCATTTGCAAGAATATCTTGCTTATGATGGTCAAATATTTCTTTTAGATTTTGACATACATTTAACGGATCTTTCACCATTATATACTTTCTTTTAAATTCAGATCTAACACTGAAATTGTGAGACCGAACTTGTTTATGTTTTTTTTAATGCAGCTTGAGGTGCATACAATTACAGTGAGCTTTCAAAGAGTTGCTCTCTTTCAATGGTAATCCATCTTTATAGATTTTACCATAATTTTAACAGGTCTTTAACCGTTAAGTATTCCTTTTTTTTCTTCTGTTAGATCATCATGCAGATGATATCTTTGGCTCACTATGGAGAGAAGCCAATGGAAGTAAAACGAGATCTTACCATTAAAAAACCAATGTAACAGTGTTTCGATGCGACTACAAATAATATAGAGGTATGATGCAAAAACGTATGCACATATTACTTGATGAGCAATTGAAATAATGAATAACTTCATAAGACTACATAATAAAAATAATATGAGGTTAAGTTTATTAGTGACATCGATAATAAGCTTGGTTGCAATACCTTGGTGTATATTTTTCTATTTTATTCTTAGAACTATCATACTCCCTTTTTTTATCTCTTGGATGAGACATACAAATTACCTTGATCAAATCATGATCGCTTCTTCAAGCCATATGTAACAAAATATCAAATATAAGAGGTTAGCATAATAGAATAGAAAGATTTACGTGATCACATGTACATCCATACCAAAATTAATAAACTAATAAAGGTAATTGTTTCTTTTGTTTTTCTTTGTTACGCAATTCACAAAATCTTTTTTTTTTTTCAATGTAATAACAATAGAACATTTATGTGTTCTATTTTCTCTTTATTTTCAATTCAACGACACCATTGTCGTGATATCGATGGTACGGTGATATATAGTCTCATATATTTTAGCAATGCAATAACATAGGACTACAGAGTATTTCTCAACTTATCTTATGGAAATCAACTAGCTAGATAGTCACATTCGACACAAATCACTAATCATTATTATTTCTCGTCGTTCACCCACCAACATCATCCTATGTTTGACTTTACTCATCACTAATCTCCGAGATGAAGATGAAATCACCAGATCCAATAATAAATAATTTGTAAGCATATTTCTACGTCAGATCTCCCTTCAATCCATAGTAGTTTTCTTGTTTTCCGATAGTAGATATCCCTTCAATCCAAATCCTTTTTTCTTTTTCACTATGCATTCTCAACGATCTAAGGAGGATCAGGTTTTGCGCATCTCTAAATCAGTGTTTGTTACCAACTTTCCGGATTACTTTGGATATCGGGATTTGTGGAAGCTTTGCGAATCTTATGGAAAGGTAATTGATGTTTTCATTCCTAATCGGTTGTCCAAAGCTGGGAAATGGTTTGCTTTTGTCCGATTCATCAAGGTCACTGATATGGACCGGCTAATTGGGAATCTTTGTACCCTATGGGTGGATCGTTTCCATCTTCACGCTAATGTTGTTAGATATGAAAGGTCATCCATTCCTGTGAGGAATCCCCTCCCTAAATCCCACCCTCAACCTTCCAAACCTCATAATCATGTTTCATCCTCTTTTGTGTCAGCGGTGAAAGGTAATTCTAATGTTCACTCGCCTTTATCTCCAGCGCCTACCCTTGTTCTTGATGATGCCTGTGTGGTTGAACGCAACCTTGATAATTATGTTATGGGGGAGGTAATGCAATTCTCCTCTATTGTTAATTTATGCGTGTTGTTATCGGCTGAGGGTTTTAATAACGTGAAACTTACTTACTTGGGAGGTCTGTGGGTCATGATGGAATTAGACTCACTTAAAACTAAAGCCAAATTTATGAAACATGTGGGTGTTGCTTCATGGTTTAGCCGATTGTGCAATGCCCAACCGGATTTGGTTTCTAAGGAACGACTTGTTTGGGTTGATATTGAGGGTGTACCCTTGCATGCTTGGTCTCGAGCTACGTTTGATAAGATTGGTGCTAAATGGGGTGAAGTGATGGAACTTGAAGAATGCAATGATGACCTGTTTGCGCGTAAACGGATTTGTATTAAGACTAAGCAGGAGGAAAATATTCTTGAGAAATTTAAGATTATTGTCCGAGGGAAGATATTCGTGGTCCGAGCTAAAGAACTTTTCGTTTGGTCCCCTGTATTTAAGGATGTTAAAGATGTGGTGTATTGTTCGGATGACGAATCTGAAAAGGAGATGATATGAATGTAGGGAACGATGGTGATAATTGTCGATCTGTTAATTTAGATGCCGAGAGCGATGTAGAGGGTGTTTCTGAAACTGACTTTGGCGTTCAGAAGGATGAATTAGATTATGGCCAAGCAAAGTCAGTGAATGATAAGGAGCAGTCAGTGAATGATAAGGAGTATTCTAGTGATCCTTTTAATATTTATAGCCTTCTTAATAAACAAAAAGCAGGTGTGAATTTTTCAGCAGCGGGTACTAGTCTTTCTCACCCTCAAGGTTTCACCCCTGAGAAGGATGGGCACGTTTCAAATAATCAGGAGGATAAAATGGCGAATCAAGCTTCACCCCAAAGTCACTCTGTGGGTCTTAGCTCACGTGTTATGCAGGATGCGTCACCCGTTGTTGAAACTATCATCTCGGATGGTAATTTTAAGGAACATGGTCTGAAAAAAGGAGGCTCGATTCTGGAGGTTTTAGACGACATGATCAAGGTTGGTCAAGCTATGGGTTTTTCTATGGGAGGATGCTTGAAAGATATGGAGAATATCATTGGTTCACAAGGAGATAATGAAGGTCTCCGATGAATTGTCTTTCTTTGAACATTCAAGGCCTTGGATCCGAGGCTAAAAAATTATGGATTCGGGAGTTAAATATAAAGTATAAGGTGAGTTTTTTGTCTATTCAAGAAACTAAAACGGACGCTATTTCTGACATGGAGGTTAAGTTGTTATGGGGTAACAGTATTTTTGATCATACGGTTAGTGAAGCTGTTGGTAATTCTGGGGGTATCCTTTGTGTTTGGGATCCTAATGTGTTTCGTAAATCTCAACACATTATTTCTGACAACTTTGTCGCTTTATTTGGGTCTTGGATTCCAAATAATATGGAAATGCTTATCATCTCTGTTTATGCTCCACAATCTCAGGTGGAGAGACGTTCCTTGTGGAGTTATATCACGTCTCTTTTGTCTCGTTGGAATGGTGAATATATGGTTTTGGGGGATTTCAACGAAGTTCGATTCGAAAGAGAGCGTATGGGGTCGGTTTTTAATGCACAAGGGGCAAGTGAGTTTAATAATTTTATTCTTAATTCGGGTCTTGTTGATATTCAGTTAGAAGGCTATTCTTTTACGTGGGCTCATCCGTCGGCTTCTAAAATGAGTAATCATCCCCCTCTATAGCCCATTGAACCTTGGCCTTCTGAATCTGGTCACGGGCTTCATTAGACTTGACATCGTGCAATTGTTTCCATCAACTCCATACGAGATAAAAGGACATCATCGGACACCCCTCCTTGATCTAAAATAGTATCAATGTCCCTCAGCTTAGACTTAATATCATTAGCATGAGCCGTTTGTTTCAGTTTCGTAACCGCAACCCATAAACGAATCTCTTTTTTCAAAATTTGAAGTTTCTTGATGAACCGAACCATCCCATTGCTATCATTAAGAACAGTAGATTTCCATACTTTAGAAACCATTTGATCAAAAAAAAAAATATTATTTCTCGTAACTTTCGTTTATTATGTCACATACAATTAATCATGGTCACAATTTATACCAACTTATATCAAGCATGTATTTTCAAAAAAATCTTAAAACATCCGAAAATCACTAACTTATGCACAAATACATTCGAGCTGTAACAATACTATGCAAATAAAATTGCAAATAGATAAGATTAACATAAAACAAGCAATTAATTATTAAGTTAACAATAAAATACAATAAAAAAAAAAAAAAAAAAAAAAAAAAAAGAACTTGAGGTTCGATTAGCCCCCGACGAGTGAACACGATGATTCGCTGTTATTTGATCTCTTCGAGGAAATCCATAAAAACTGAGGTTTTTTTTTTTTTTGTTTTTTTTCCCTTCTTCTAACATAAACAGGCATGTTATGTTATTGATTCTATTCAATTGGAATCAAATTTAGAAGCATGAGGCTACTTTCTTTTTTTATGACATATAGTAGACGCAGAAATTGCGGTTCATCTTTTTTTGTTTTTCCTTTCTGTTTTTTTTTTTTTTTTTATAATTCAGGACCATAACATGAGGTTATGTTGATTTAATTGATCAAACCATATTTAGAACTTGAGGTTCTAATTTATTTTTCTTTTTGAGAATTGTGATTGAACATGAAAACAATAACTTGAGGTTATTTATTTTGATTATGTTCATCGTAGTAGAACTTGAGGTTCATACTCTTTTTTTTCTATACATAACGTGAGGTTATGATATTATGATTCTCTTGAGAGAATAATAACTGAACTTGAGGTTCATTAAAAGAGATACAATAAACTTGAGGTTATTGTATTTTTAATTTATTCATTGTAATAAAACTTGAGATTTTATTATAAATAAATATAATCATAACATGAGGTTATGATATTGATTTATGAAAGAATCATATTAGAACTTGAGGTTACATCTATTGTTTTTGTAAATTACATGAGAGTTTGAAAAATTAACAATAGAATATAACATAATTCTCGTTATGTAATCACAATAGAACATTTGTCGTTCTTGTAAATCACAATAGAGTTTAAAAGAGAAAATAATAAGATATTACTTTAGAATTTCTTACCTATTTTTCTGTTTTTATTCTTTTGTTATAGCATCATTGATTACGCACTGCACAACTTATATATGAAACATTATATTAACGTTATAATGTTAACTAGAAGCAAAAAAATTCATACGAAGCAAACTTTCTTGATACTCAAAAATCTAATTGATTGTTTATCTGTTAACTTGTAATGTTATAACAAATACATTAATTTAAACCCACTATTGGTCTTGTAAACTATACGAAAGTTTTAAAGATTAACAATAAAATAAAATACATTTAGAGATGAATCAATTAAAGATTCACCATCTCCACCATCTCTTATCGCAAACGAAAAAATCGTTATACCTTATTATTAATTTATGAGAACAATAAAGTTGTAACTACTAGAACATTTATTCGCAAACGAAAGTTTGCTATATCTCAAAACTCAATTCCCTACCCTAGCTTTACTTTACAAGAAAAATATATTAATCGCATTGAAAATTCACATAAAAATATTAACCACATTTATTGTTCTCGACCCATTTGGAGTTTCAAAGAATAACGTAACATTAAATTAATATATTGGAGTTCAAAGACTTTGCCTTAGGGAACTGAATGGTGAACGCCGAGTGGTTTAATCAATGATAATGGTGACCGTCCATTAGTTCTTTCTTTTGAGACATTCGTGCTGATAACGTATTATAAAATTTTAAACAAGAACACAAGAATAAGAGAAGGGGAGATTTTATTCTTTCATGGTCCCAAGAGGTTACATTAAAGTGTGTATTTATAAGATACAAACTCTAATAGATATGATGAATAGACATCACCTATAAGTCTATAAGCCCATATTTACAATACATCTGTTTATAACTTTATATTGACAAGCGTTGATAAACATGTCATCAAATATATTGAACTATTAATTATTAATTTTTTTTTTTTTAACGGCAACAATTAATAAGGGATCCCACCGAAGGAGAAAAAAAGTCAAAATACAATACAAGTCGTCCTTCCTTAATTAACAAGCCAGTTAAAGAAGGAACCCAAAGAAAAATACATGAACAATACAAATGAAAAGCCTAAATAATACGTACTACAATATACTAAACTCAAAGGGCCATAAGAACTAGTGACCACACATATATGAAACACTTCAGCAGGTGCATCAGTAACCCAAGCCCACATGAGACAAAGATGATCCCACATGCACCTGCGCCACATAACTCACACTACCAGCCAACACTTTGAACTATCACATGAATGCTGCAACCTTAAAACTGACATATAGACTATTATAGTGACTGACCACTGTACTGCTACAGGCACCGCTATTAATTTCTTCTTTTGATGTTGTTACTGATATATGCAAGTGAACTAACATGTACTATGGTTATGTGAAACCGGACTTTTTATGATGAGGCGACATGTCTTTCATCATTGATATACAGGTCGCATAATAAAAGTTTGTTGTATCAGAAGGTTGAAATAATTTATGTTCAAAAAAGTTTAAAAGTTCATATTAGACGTTGAACTGTTTTGATGCTAATGCTGAAGATGGTTATAGTGCTGACAGAAATTTGTGGGTAACTTGTTCTAATATCTTAAACTATTTTGTGATTTTTTTCGGTTACTTACCCTTGAACTTTTTGGTCAAACACCACTACTTTTAAAATTCAGTAACCAAGTATCTGTATCATCTGTAGAAGTAAACATTGTTAGGAACATCGGCAATTCTTGCAAGATCTGGTATGACATTGACATGTATGTAACAGGGTTGTTGGAGTGAATTTCGACAACACTCGTTACCTTTTAAGCTAATTTTTGGTAATTTCACTTGTAAAAGATAAAAAGTATTTTCAATCCTTTCACTTATAAGTGAACTGTTTAAAACTCTTATCATTCGTTTACCTACTTAAACATAGTAGTCTACACTGAAGAGAGAGATGTTCTATAAATCCGTAAATAAACGATAGGGTAAACAATAATGAAGAACCATATATAGCTGGCTTACTCACAATGATGAACTTAAATTATATGTCTACATGTATAAACTGGAACTGTTCTCGAGCTGGCCATTGACCAGCAAATTCAATGTCATAAAGTACACATTTGAATGTGGAAAAAGGAAGAATAATGTTACAAAGTACATTTTAAATTGCCAGAAAAAAGAAAATTGTGATTGCATAATAAACTCGAAAATTGAAAGTACGTATGCCAGGTTTATCCACCAAAAAGGTATCCAGCTGCTTGTTCCTCATTGCCATCAAAAAACTTGAGCGCTTGTATAACTGCATCTCTACTGAATCCTAATTCAATAAGCTTCGTAATTTTGGCTTCAAAATCAGCTCCCTGAACACGTAAAAAATGCATTAGTATTGAAGCCAGTTACATTTATATTTCCCATTGGGTATTTTATGTTTAGCGTTTAATTGAAGCCACATCGAGAGATTAATGATTTTATTAAGTAATGATATTCACCTGTGCAGTGCTGCCACCAACAGGTCCTGCAGTTTGAGACAAAAAACATAATTATCATGTTGGTGCATAACAAAAGAAAAAAATTGTTTTAGGTCATCTCAAAAAGTAAGTTGCTATTTTATATATTTTGCTTTATAAATACCATAGTGACAATATTGTTTTGGGTCCACTAATTTCTTCAGTGAGACTATTGTTAAACATTGCAATTTTCACGACTTAATAAATTGAAAACTATGAACTTGATTTACCATCACCCAATGTTCATATAAGGTGGTTTTGTAGCAAATATCAATGCATAATTACATAGCATGGAAAAGAATTCTAACCAGAAGATTGACCGCTGTATGGTGGTGTTGATCCGGATGTACCCTGAAAATTACATTTTATAGAAAGACATCTGTAAATTTGTATGTTATGTAATCCCTTGATACTACATGAGAATGTACCATCCCTTAATACGACATGAAAATGTATCATTACAACTGAATAATATTTGAAACAAATGGGTGGCATTGTGGCAAGTTCAACCCATTTACATGAAAATAGGTCAATTTGGGTTAGATTTTATCCATACCGGGTTTAAAGCCCATGGGTCAAACTTAAAAAGTTACAAAAAGTGAAAAGAGTTAAACGAATGGGTTAAAAGTGGCCCAGTGAGTTATTTTAAATGTTTTCAACCTCTTAAAAGATTTATCAGACAGATTGAATACTATCTTATAACAGATTTTTAAACAATATCATACTTGAGGCCCAGAGCTAGAGGCTTCCTTCAATTGCCCCTCCTCATCCAAGAAACGATTTGGAATGTCCTTCTCTGTAATTAACATACAAAGTTAGATGATCTTATAATATTATAGAATAGTCAAAACAAAATAACATTTTTAATGACGAAAAAGTAGAACAGATAACAATTTTAACCTTGCAAAAATGGTACAGCAACCTCTCCTCCGCCAACTCTTAAGACATTGTCTTTCAAATCAATTATGCATTGATGCTTACGCAGCATATCTAATCCAAAGAGGAATTCCATATTGGGAGAATCCAAAACCAAGAAGGAACAAGGATAGAAAATTGTTCCAATCTACAATGATTCAAAATCAAAAATATTAACAAAAATTGGTGGATAATAAATAGACTGAGAAAAGTATTTGTAAAGATTCTTACTTTAATTGGAGCAACATGTATGCGGCCAAGAATCTCTGTCTGACCAACTCCTTGAGCAATGCCTTTGTAACGTTGGTCTAAAAGCCTAAGCAATCTGAAAAGGAGATTGTGGTACGAATAAGCAATTCCATTGTGTAAATTATAGACTTATTAATTACATAATACACAATCTTTTAATCGTAAGGCAATTTCCTACATCATTAATGACTTCAATAAAGTTTTAACTCTGACCATCTATTCCATGAAACAATGATTTTCCATGAAATTCTTTTACAGCAAACTAAATGCATTAAGGAAAATAATATTTGATTTATTTGTGTACACCTTATAGTGCCCAAACTCTACAATGTTGTAATCATCACTTTTTAATTTGCTCAATTAAGAGCTCTTTATCTTTATATACAAATTTTCCGAGAAATTTCAAATAAAGTTGTTGCAGTACATGATAAGTCAATGTTTTAATAAATATTATTATTATTATCAGACATAGATATTAGTATTAGTATTAGACTGAATTATCTTATTATTTAACTATTATGATGATGATAACTAAACTTTATTAAATAAGGTTTTATCTTTATTACAGATTAGGAACTAGAATTTATTGAAAATGGATTCTCATTGAAAAAATCTAAAATATGGTTTATGATCGTAACAGAAAGAGTCAAAGAGTCTCTTCAAAAATGAGAAAAAAGCTACATACCCCAAACGTTCAGCGCAGGTTTTCGATATTATAGTTGACTGGGCCCCACTATCAACAAACGCCTGATATTAATAGAAGGACCTAGATTAGTACTCGTTTAACAACACTGGTCTGTGTGGATTATGCATATGGTCCACAAGGGTTAGAGAATAAATTGAATTACAAAAATGAGGGTTGGGTCACAGAGGTCTAGATGGGTTTGGGTCTAGACGGGTCCGGGTCTAGATGGGTCTTCTAGAAACATGGATCTNATATTAACCCATCTTGACCCATTTTAACCAATTGGTCTCAAATTGCCAACTCTAGTTGTTACCTTCAAGGGAACGCCATTTACTTCCATGTCAACATACAACATGACCTGAAAAGTAGATCAACGAAATATTTATTTACAATAAGCTAAAGTATTAAAGTGTCGCTGTATAAAGTAAATAAATAATCCATACCACTTTTGCAAAAGCTTCAGGGTTGTGTTCTAATGCAGCAGCCCAGTTCTCGTCAATACCTTTCTGTAAAATAATGAGCACTGACTCAAAAGTCAAAATAACAATATATCACGACAAATATCAAATAGATAATACGAGTACTAAAGGTTCATAAACAAAACAAATAAATACAAGTGACAAAGAAGTAGGATACATGAGCAGCATATTGATTTCAAACTAATTTGGAGCTTCCACAGTTCCACTAGTAATTTAGTGAAGCATGGATTAAGACCCTTATAAATAAGCCAAATGTGTCTGTAGTAAGCACATAAAGACATAAACTGGAACGAGATTCAATAAGGATAAGTAATGGGTCTGTGAGTATGAACCACATACATAAATTTGGGAAACTTGCTAATGAGTAAGCTAAGTTACAAAATGATCTACTTTTTTGGAAAATAATACAATGTAACCCATAATTCATGAATTCTCAAAGCACCAAAATTCGCCTAAATAACCATTATTGCAGAACTTTCTCTTATCTTATGAAAAATATTATATAACTTTGACGGATTATTTTGATATACTGCGAAATTATGCAGAAATTTTAGGAGATGTCAATTTCTTTGGCGAATTCTGGGTGGTTTTCATAATCGAGGAAATTATGAGAATATATAGTGATTTATTTGGTTATTTTGTATGAATTTCTACAAAGTATGACATTTTAGTATAATAATAAACCTTGCGGATTGCAATTTTCATTTGTTAGAAGATATATAATCACAAACCTGGCGGATTGCGGCTTCAATTTTCTTTTGTGCTTCCACATCAAAAGGGTCTGCTAAGAGTAGCGCCTAAGTGTTGGACAAACATACCATGAACAAAACTATCAAATACAATACACACAAAAAAAACTTTTAGATTAAAAGAAAAATATAGATTTAATAAAACATCGAACCAAGTGACCAACGGCGTTCCTAAATTATTAATATACCATTTCTTCCTCCTTTTGTCGATTATGTTCAGATCTCTGTCGGTGGCGCACCCGTAAGATGTCTTGCAATTTATTTAGGTCGTTCCCAAGAATAACTTGTGCCAACTCAGGATCACTCTGTTATTCAAATCAATGGTTAAGAACTCCACAGCATAAATGCAGTCAAGAAGTGAAAGATATATTAATTTTACCTGAAACAATTGGGCCATCATATTTGAATTATTCCGCACTTGTTGCTGGAAGGCAGCTGGATTTACAGCCGAACCATCTGGATTTAACGTAACTTCATTGCTATTAACTTCATTCCTGAAAATCTCATGTATTAGCAACATAAAATTTGCCGTAGAGAAAATATACAAAATGGTGAATGTGATTATGGAGAAATGCAAATGGGAGGTCAACTGATCCTAAAGCATTAAAGAAGCAATTATAATATTCTATGATGGTAATGATTTCAGCTGTTAAACATTATACACTATACTATAGCTAAACCAAGTGGCAAAAACATATATCCCGTACAAACATATCAGCTAAAGTATGTTACAACTAAACTTAAATCTAATTGGCAATTAATTGGGTGATACTAGGTGGCAACCTAGGCCACTTGGACAGATCAAATAACAGGTCAAAACGATTCTGGTAGTTTTAGTAGGGGTACTTGAAACATGTCAGTCAGATTGAAATGTAAACAATTGTGTGTCCAGTTTCTAATAAAAGTACAATAACAACAAACCCAATCCCGCCGGGGCAAGGTATGGGGGAGGTAGAATGTAGACAGATCCTACCCCTACCCCTGCCCCAGGATAAACCCGGGAGTAGAGAGACTGCTTCAAATGAGACCTCCGGCAAGTGTGAGAGAGCAAAATAGTCAGGGACCAAAAAGCAAAAAGCAGGCAAACAGGCAGACACGCAAACAGAGGAGAAACAAAATAAGGGATCCAAAGAAAGGCAAAGAGGCAAGGGGGCACGGACAAAAAGCACAAGCAAGGGAGCACGAAAGCAGAAAAGCAAACCAAAAAAGCAAACAATACCGAGAACCAAAGGACCAAGAAAAGCAGGCAAACCTAAGGGAGCAACACAGAGCAAAGCAAGGCAACGCACTGGGCCTAAAGCTAAGGCAAAGCAAAAACAGGGCACCAAAAACCAAAACACAAGGGGCAAGGCAACAAAGAGACGCCTAAAAAGCCTAACGCCAAACTACCTAAGCCCACGAAACACCTAGCCTGAGCTACCCGCAGATCCAGTTTCAAATAAAAGTGAATATGTTAAATATAGTGATCATCTCCGCTAAATACAATAACTTAAGTGTGGCTGTTAACATTTCAAACTTTAGACGACTTTCAGCCTATTCTACCCAATTTGGCCCGTTTCTCTTGTAGCAAAAGTTATAATTTAACTTGACAAACCATATCCCAAATGGATCAATTCATAGTCGAAATTTCACATGACAATCCGTTTATAGCATTTCTATACTCCATTAGACCCAGACACAAAAAGTACAACAATTATGGCACAACTTAGCAGGAAATAAAAGAAGCGCAGTTAGATATGCTATATACAACCAAAATCGCACCTTGAAGATGAAACCATCATAACTAAATCTCCATCAGTAACACCAAGACCATTCAAAGTCTCGGCATTCCTCATCTCCTTTCCATTGTAAAGCAACTGTTGCTGCTGAAGTGGCACTTGAGACTGCTTATTGTAAACACGTTACATCAATTTGAACGCAGATGCTCAGTTATAGTTAAGAATAAGTTTAAAATAATCAATTTAAAACGTGCCCCGGATTGTTTATCTAAATGCTTATATGCAAATAAGTACATTTTGGAGTGTATGACAAAACTGCTTATTTGCTTATTTCAGAGTAAATAAGCATTTGAAACCGGTCAACACTTTATAGAATAAGCAATTTCAAGAAATATATAAAATATATAAAATATTCAAAAACTAACCTCAATTTCAAGTAGTGCTTTCAGATTTTCAACCTGTGAATGATACAACAAACCAAATTAGTAAAATAATCAAACAATTGAAAGAAAGAAAAAATAATTTTTTAAAAAGAAAGTAGGGTTTACAGATTCATCGGGATCGACTTCTAGAGTAAGGATTTGTTCGTCAGGTGTCATTACAGTGATCTTCATATTGTTTGTAAATTTGTTGTTGGTGGTGGTGGTGGGGGTGTTGACTGTGAATGAAACAAAACCAAAGAGTTTGAGTTTTCTGTTCTGGAACCGTATTTGTTGGGATCACAACGGGTTTTTTCTTTTATGGTTTTTTTTTTGTTTAGGCTTTTGGAATTTAGCCAAGAAAATAAATTTATTTTTGAATAATAAGTTTTGGCAAAAGTGACATTAGGCTGGACACAATAAGGAGCCACAAACGACCGGTCGATCTTGTTGTGACTAATCGGTCGCGACCGATTACAAGGGAGATAAAGGAGATACTCGGTCTCAACCTTCACCGAGTGTATTTCCACTTTTTTTTTTTTGAGATTTGATCCAAACGGTCCCCATTCCCCATATTAAATTTACTAGCCATTTGTGACTAAAAAAAAGGTATCCGTTTGAATGTAGCCGTTGGGCAAAAAATAATAATAATAAAAAAAAATAAAAATAAAAAATCCTCTTATAAATACACAACATAAACACACTTCAATTCACACAATCTCACAGCTATATTTATTCAAAATGTCTAAGAAAACACCACAACAACAAGCAAAAGGCCGAAAATCCCGTGTACCACAACAAAACATCCCGCAAGTTTCACCGGATTCGACTTTTCGGTTATCCGGTGTCTCACCAAACATCAATTTCCAACCCCGTTCTCTTGATTATGAATCTCAAGTACCTCCACAACAAAACCATTCAACCCATTTGCTATGAATCGTAATGTTAATCGTCCTTTCATTCCACCGTATCAAAACAACCAACAACCACAACAAAGCCACTCCCGTCGAAGTATGTATGGCTCCCCCGCATCGTGTTATCGTCCAACAATGGACTCATCATCTTCATATTCTAATTATCAAAATTATTCTCCGGCAAACCACATCAATCTTGATGTTTGTGATTTTATGGAACAATTAGAAAACAATCCGGATTTTTATGTTGGAATCGGTTCGGGTTATCCGAGTCACCAAATGTCACCGGGTTATCAAGGTTCGGGTCACGGATCGTATCACGATTCGGTTCCAAATGATGATCTTGTTGGTGATGACGACGACAACACTATTTCTGAAGAGATGTCACCGGTCAAACCAAAGAAGCGTGCTACAAAGGCTAAGAAGAAGGCGGTTGAGAAAGAGGTTCCGATAGACACCTCGAAGGATTCGGCGAATTGGTCAAAACAAGAAAAGATCGCGTTGTGCATGGCTTGGTGTGATTCGTCGGAGGATAGCGCAGTTGGAAACAACCAATATTCTAAGGGATTTTGGGCAAAAGTGATTGCATACTTTGAAAAGGAGGTTGGTGAAGGGAGATCGTACAACTCAATTACGAGAAAGTTGAAAAATAGGATTCGTCCTAGAGTTGGTGCATTTTTGCAATTTACGACAATTGTTATACGAATTTTGGAAGTGGTGAGAATGATCTCACTATTTACCAAAGAGCGTGTGACGAATATGAAATAATGATGCACCATACGTTTCATTTGGATCATTGTTGGGAGATTTTGAGGGACCATCAGATTTGGAAGAAAAATGAGATGCCGGTTTTTTTTTAACCAAAATGATGCTCGAAAAAAACCAAGGACTTCTGAAATGGGCTCGGATGTGCCTGATAATGAAGAGCCTCGAAATGAGCGACCGGTTGGGCGTGATGCAGCTAAGAAAAATAAAGCTACTAAGAAGAAATCGTCGGGGTTTATTTGGGATGGGGTAGCCGAAAAATGGAAAACCATTACATCAAAGGCATTGGATAAGAAGCAGGAGCTTGCAGACGGATACTACAAATTGAAGGAAAAAGAGCTGGCGCAAAGGGATAAGGAGTTGGCGCTGCAGCAAAAGAAAGCGGAGCAAGAAGACAGAAGATTGGCAATGGAAGAAGAAATGCTTGAATTTGAGCGACAAAAAAAATATCAAAAAGACCTCCTCTTCTATTTCAAACCAATCGACCCATCTTTGCCCGCATTTCAACGACAAAAAATGCAATAACTCAAAGACGCGATCAAGGAACAATACAACCTAGATGATTAGCTTTTATGTTGTAATGTTTTAATAAGTGTTGTAATGTTTTTATTTTATTTGAATTAATATGTAACGTTTTAATTATGAATGAAATTTTAGTTTGTGTTAAAAATGTTTAAAAAAAAAA
>LBNU01033779.1:147847-159599 GCA_014162995.1 Artemisia annua
CTATGACAACTTTGTCTAAGCACTCACGAAAGACACGATTCATCAAGTCCATGGAATAGTCAAAGCATCAGCTAATACCATTAGCATCATTAATAATCATAGAGGCCGTTACGAATACGAAAGGAAATTCTAAGAATACTTCAAGCCATAAATCCATCTAAACGAAAAATCCGCGTACAAAATTGATCAGATACATCGTCGATTCAAGGTAGGGGATAATGGTTTCTAACAGAAATACGGTTCAGCTTCCGGGAGTCAATGCATGATATCCTGCTACCATCCTTCTTCATCGCGGATAGAACTGAAATACCCCAAAGAGATACACTAAGACAAACAAACCACTTCATAGTTTTTGGTTGCTGCTCCTCCAGTTCTCTCAATTCAACTTATGCTGATCAATAGGGAGTTTTAAAAATAGGGAAAACGTCGTTCTATACGGATAGGGTTCTGTTTCATCAAACTTTACTGTTCTTAGGCACTTCTCAAAGATATCCTATGATCCCCATAAGTCCAAGTTATATGATGTAATTATTATCACGTTGGCCAGGCGTCATAATACTTGCATCATATAAACACGCCTTTATGGAAATCATATTCAACCTCGAGTCATGATTAAACAATCTCTCAGTGTTAGGTCAAAGCAACTTCACAATCTGGTGTAAATCTTGATGGTTCATTCAGGGATTATATCGGAATATTTCAGATTGCAAAATGCCTCTCGAAGTGAGATTCATCCCACGGAAACAAGAATCATGCTAGGAAAATTTCACAACCGCGAAGTTAACGTACGAGTTTCCAGGGTGGTATAACAAAGGTTTAACAATCGGAATCATGGAAAATAAGTCAGAGTGGTCCAAAATGACAGAAATGAGGTGCAGTGTGACAGTAGTTAGCATCTTGATGCTCCGTCAACCAATCCATACTTGAATAACATCGAATTTAACATTCCAAGGAAAGACAAATCAACATAGCAAATCGTATCATTCGGGAATGGGGGACACATTCCTATACTCGTGGTTAATCACCACAAGATTTCTCATAGAAATTGATAGGGCAAAATCTAATAGTGTAGGGAGACTTAGAATAGTTTAGCAAAGGTAAGAGAAATTACAGGATGTGTCAAACACATCATGGTCATACGAATTCTCATAATGCTCGAAGAGGCATCTAAAGGATTAACAAATGAATCAAAGTTTGAAATCAAGGGAGATAAAGCTTATGTAATGTCAAACATTAACGCAAAATTCCCAATGCATTCTAAACTTACTTGGTCACAAATCTCATGTTGAGCAGATTTATAAATTTCAAATCTCCGAAAAGGGAAAATCTTAAAAGGGCTTAACTAAGAGCAAAGCATAAATCAGAGTGATGCGGAAGCAATGATACCTAAACAAATACCCTATAGTCTACCCAATCCTCACCGGTCATAACTTAAATTTCAAAGTGGAAATCCTAACACAAGTTCTCAAAGGTTGTTTCATAACTCCTATGGTGCAAAACTTAGTGGGCCTAATACTCACAGGTCATAGCCTAAGCTCTACGGGTTTTGAATCCGCCGATCAAACCTGTCTCTGATACCAAAATTGTAACACCCCAACCCGAAAAGGGCTAAAGTGTAACATTTTGGAGTCAAATCAGAACACAAGTAAACGGAAATACATTACTAATACAAGGGTTACAAAGCAGTTCTAATGAAAAGATAAAGGACTAAATCTAAACATTACAACTTCCAAAACTAAAAACAAGCTAAGAACCAAAAGGAAAACTCTAAGTCAAAACTCTAATCCATGGAAGGGTATCAACAAAGTAGTCCACTAAGAGCTCCTAAGCACTCTTCACTCAACCCAGCTTCCTTCTAAAACCTGCCGCAGGAAAAGAAATGCAGATGAGCTTAAAAAGCCCAGTGAACAGATATAAACAAACGAAAACTAATAACAAAAGGAAAACGAAGGTGAATACGACATAAGTCCAAGCGAACCTGCTGAGATAGAAATCAAGAATATGGAAACATAGAATATGATCAAAGGAAATACGGATAACAAATATCAAACACTCAAGGAAAAGAAATGAGTCATAAGTGTAAGCAAAAGAAATAAAGCAAGCATAAGTTAATCACATTAAAGATGACAAGATAATAAGAATCATAGAGAAGTAGAACAAATAGGAATGCCCAACAATATATATACTAATTGTACATAGGAGTCATGACCTCCATTGTACCAAATGTGAAAGGGGTGTATTGCACACACACCAAAACATTCACCAAATCATACTAAACTAAGTACCTAGGATGCATCCATACGCCCCCTGCAAAACAAATATATATGCACCAAGCTCTACGCTAAGTAAACATATACAATAATAAATATAGGCCTGAATAGCTAGCTTAAAGGGAACGCTATGGACTAAAACCCACCTCCACAGATAGTTTCAATACCACTGGTGCATCAGTGGCAAGGTCATGGACTCCCCATGACTGGCTAATAAGTCTAACACATATAGGCAAAACATATAATGGGCATAGAAATAGGAAATGCTATAAGGAAAGAAACTATAGCATGCAAACGAATATCAACTCATATCAAATCACAAGGATCGACAAATAGGAATCATACAAAGGGAACATAGCAATGGCTTAACTTAAAGGATCATAATCAAACAGTAAACAAAAGAGAAAAGGATGGCCTTTACTAAAAAAAAGGCAGAATATCTGTACCTCGAAATCAAATGCAGAAATGAAACAAAGAACGAGAAGGGAAGGCAGATCACTCCTTCTTCACACGATCTACATAATAAAGGTTTACATATTACTTAACTGCTCATTAAAGGTTTAACTTATTTTAGGTTGTCAAAATTAGGGTTTACATATGATAAGTGTTTCCAGATTAGGTTTAGGGTTTCTTCTTTACAAAATTAGAAGCATTAGGTTAAGATTACCAAATTAGGGTTTTAAGTTTACTTTCCAAAAATAGACTTTCCATAAATAGAACTTTCCAAAAAAAGTAACTTTCCAATTTTAGTAGTTTTATCCAAATTGGGTAACTTTCTATTTTTAGCAGGTTTCCATATTCAGTAAGTTTCCATAAATAGTAAGTTCCCTTATTTAGAATGTTTACAGAAATAGTAATTAGGGTTTTATTTGGCAATAATGATAGTTTAGGGTTTAAGGTGACAATATTCCAAGTTTAGGGTTTACAATTGTAATTATTACATATTTTACATATTATACCATTGTCTTACATACTTTACAAATATAACCTTGTAGTTTCATTAATTACATATTAACCCTTATGGTTTACTTAATTACAAAACACACCCGCTAGATTTACAAGTACAAAACACGCCTCAAAGTACACACCCGACATAAGACTCATGAACGAGAGCACCAAACACCACCATGACACAAAATCATACTTATGCAACACATGTATACTTATTTACTGGATTTATGACAAAATTAAGTACAATATATGAATTTTTGAGACATATCAGAAGGCCAAAACTAAAATTCAACAAAATTCCCACAGAAGCCCATATGTCTTGAGAGTCTACTTGAATTTTTCCAGAATTTATTACCAAGTGGAAACCCCTTTCAAAAATCGTTTCCCAAAACATGCCCAGAAAGTTAACTGCAGAAACACCCCGAAAGTTTGCATTAATAGACATACCCAGACCTCTCAGAAAAATCCATAAACATTCCAGGAAGTCCCACATAACCCAAGTATTAACACTGTAAAAGGAGAGATCCTAACTCCTTCTGGTTTGAAAACTAAAAATCAAAAACTACCACTGAATTTCAGACCCGAATACTCAGCTTTGACACTTAATCACACAAAAATCAAAAACATGACCAATACAACTCCAATTCACTCCAAACCAATTGGAAAACTTAATTAGAACATTAAGGAAGGTTTACAAATGAAAACCCAGAATTATACACTTAAGAAACTCACGAAATCAAGCACACATATCCAGCATAACAAGCTGTCTCGTTCAGAAATCCTTTCTAGACCACTATAACACATGTTTACGCACCCAAACGCATCCGAGACCTTCATTAATCATAAGACCTGTATTTAAACATCATTTTAACATGTTCACAATATCCCACAAAGATCACCCCACAAGAATTCTATCAAACTCTAACCCTAATTCGTTATTTTATGTTGTGTCTTTTATGATTTTATGTGATAACAATTTCGTACCATTGATGATGATCTTTAGCCGATTCATATGATGATAATAAGGAATATGAAACACGACATGAAGGTGAATAGAATGGAAGCAAAACAGATGATTTACCTTGGATGAATTCGACAAAGAAAGGCACAAAAGAACCGAACCAAAACTAGCCCTAGTTCTCGGCTAACAAAACCAAACCGAATCCAAATCACACCCAACTCCTTCTAGCACCCAACCACGAAGCAAAGACACCTTTAGCACACCTTAGGAACCTTGAATACCTCCTTGCTTAGACTTGAAATCGATTGGATTTTCTCAAATAAAATTATGCCGCCACTTTTGTTTTAGGTCTAGGGTTTTTTTTTTTATTTTTTTTTTTGAAGCGTATTGTGTGAGAAAAAAAATAAACCGGTCTCCTTATGGTTGTGTGGGTTCGCAAATGGGCCAAAAGGCCGAGAGTTTTGTGGGCTCAAGTTTAGGTGGTCTTTTGTTGTTTATTGATTGTCCATCAAAAGAAAATGGCCCAAAACAATGATCGTGTAGCGTAAAATAGTCCATCGAATTTTATTTTATGATACTAGGTATTTTGGAACTCAAATATGTTCGAAATCTCAATTGTGAAGTTTTGTTTGTTTTTTTTTTGGATTTACGGTTCATTCGTTTAGTTACTTTCGGGTTTATAATTAATCGTATCCATAACTTAGGAAAATTCAAATTAGACCCAAATTTTAGGATTTCAGATTTTAGGGTTTTACAATTACTAACAGCAGTTGGGATTGATGCAAACAATGGGATTTATCCAGCAGCATATGCTGTAGTTGATGCACTAAATAAGGCAACTTGGTGTTGGTTTTTGAAACTACTAGGAGAGGATCTTGGTATACAAACCAACTGCAAATTCANAGCATTTGCTGTAGTTGATGCACTAAATAAGGCAACTTGGTGTTGGTTTTTGAAACTACTAGGAGAGGATCTTGGTATACAAACCAACTGCAAGTTCACTTTCATTTCTGATAGGCAAAAGGTGTACATTTCTATTCTATAATTTATCATGTGTTTTATGCACAATGAGAACATGTACAGTTTTAACACCATCCATAACCTTAACTGTTCACAGAGATTGATACAAGCCATTGCTAGTGTGTTTCCAAATGCTGAACACATGTTATGTGTTAAGCATATTCATGAGGATATGAAGTTTTAAAGGAGGTTTTTACAAGGACATGCTTTGGAAGGCAGCTAGAGCTAATACTGTTGTTGAATTCAACAAAGAGATGGATCATCTCAAGTATTATAATTCTGCTGCTTATGATTGGTTGATGAAGATTCCAGCTGAACAATGGAGCAAATCACATTTTTCAGGTAATTCATTAAGTTGCACTGGACAAAAGCATACTGATAATTGATCATATAGTAATATATAATGTGTGATTTGTTTAACAGGCAAAGCCAAATGTGGACTACTCTTAAACAACATATGTGAGGTGTTCAATAGGCAGCTAAATGATGCCAGATATGGAACCATCATGATTCTTCGTCGCCATAGTAATTAGGAGAGAAAACAGAATTTCTTTCTTCATCTTTACAAAAAAAATAGGAGGAAGCTGTGACACGTTCACTAAAAAAATAAATTTCTAGTCGCATAGCTTCATAATAATTCTGTAAAGCTTCCGCATAATTTCCTTCGGATTGAGCTGACATCCGTTACGGTCGTCATTCAATTCAAAGAATCTCCGTTACAGAACCGTACATGAGATTTTCATCTCATACGGCTCCTCCCTTATATGCATAATGATAAAATGATAAAGAAGACNTGATTGCGTTGTTGAAAGGATTGAAGCTTCTTTATATAAAGTATTTGTGCCTTACGAGGATCAGTGTGTTGTTAACATGGATAGAAAGGAGTGTGGTTGTAGGAAGTGGGAGCTGACTGGAATACCATGTAAACATGT
Organism: Artemisia annua; assembly: GCA_014162995.1. Taxonomy (NCBI): domain Eukaryota; kingdom Viridiplantae; phylum Streptophyta; class Magnoliopsida; order Asterales; family Asteraceae; genus Artemisia; species Artemisia annua. Next base: position 153,982 of record LBNU01033779.1, read on the forward strand.
TATGGCTGCAATAAACCACATGAATGAGAATGGAAGAGGAGTTGGTATACCTGAATAGTAGGTTCATGCTGCTTACAGACTAGAAACATGGGCACATACATACTCATTCAAGATCAACTCATGTTGTGGCAGCTACTTATGTCCATTCGTTGAGCCTAAAACGATAATAATACCACCTATTCACAAACCCCAAGTTGACAGGCCAACAAAAAAGAAGAAGAAGTCAGTTGATGAGCTTGCAATTCCAAGTTGTTCATGTGTTATGCACTGATCTTTGAACAATAGAAATTATGTTACGTTCATGTCTTTTGGATTATATGTTTGTACTCTATGTTTGTCTTTAATATCTTTTGAACAATGTTATATATCTGTCTTTGCTTAATCATATTATGTATTGAGAAGTTGGGATGAAACTTACATTGAATTCAATTGAAATGAATGGCTAGAAAGAGTATTTTTAGTACAATGGGTCAAAATCCAAACTGACCCAATGGGTCAAAATCCAAACTGACCCAAACATTGACATTCTAAAGTCAACTGTCATATACTGCATGTTTGCTTACTTTGACACTCTAAATTCAACTGTCATGTAGTGTATTTAATGTACTAATGTGTGTATTTGGCTGGAAATCGTGCAAATGCTCATGGATACAATCATGTTAAACACCACCTTTATCTAGTGTAGTCAAAACTCAGGACTCCCTTTTACCAATTTCATTTTGACTTTCCAAAGTCAAACTGCAAATGTTAAATGGGAGCGATGTATACACTCATACCAAACACCCCATATCTAATAGTAAGCATTTATGTTGTCTTTAATCCTATCTAATTGTTCAACAACCACATTGTATCATATTTTATCCTTTTTTTCCTGCATTATATAATACCCCAGTTATCATCAACTCTTTATCATATCAATTGCTTTTCACCATGGATGCACAAAATGGTTGTCAAATGGTCTGCCTTGACTGTTGGGTTGAAAGGGAAAACATGGCTGGATTGATGTTTTTGCAAGGCGTCCCCCTTATATAGATTTCATGTGGTATACTTGTCCATCGTGCCTTGAAAGAAGGGGAACCCCATCTTATACTGGTAGAGGTGGTGTTACAAGGGAAAACACACCTACAACCGATAGTAGTGGGTATGTAATTGGCTTAGGTATTAATGCATCTACTAGAGTTGGTGCTTACTTGGGCAGTGGTAATGAACAAAGTAAACCAACTGCAACTGAAACAGCAAGTGGAGTATGCCCAAGTCAAGCACCAAGTGAAGAACCTGCTACTGAAAAACCAAGTGAATAATCTGCAAGTCAAACACCTACTGAAGAACCTGCAACTCATAAACCAAGTGATTCGCCTGCTAGTCAATTAACCAAGTGAATCACCAGCAAGAAATGCTATGTTGTCTTTAAGTTTAAATGTAATTTAACTGATATGTTGTAATTCATATGTTATAACAATGCAGTTTGGTTAGTATTTTGTTTTTGGTATATGTTGACTTTGATAGTCAAATTCGGTTATTCCAAACACTACACTATACTGCATATGCAATTGGTAAACTAAAAATTGTAAACCGGTAACATAAAGATCCAAAATTGAAACACAAACATAAAGATCCAAAATTGGAACACAAACATATCAGTAACATAAAGATCCAAACTTTCATTGATCATAGGAGTTCACAACCATTACAAATTTCCAAAAACATATCTAAACACACACTTGTTTAGTAGTTAGAACCGCTACCTTTCGCATCACCCTTTTCTTCCTTTTCTTCATTTCTTTTTCTTTCTTGTCCTTTTTATCCTTTAGATGCTTAAGCACAACTTCAAAATGGGAAATCCTCTGTTTCAACTCATCAAACTTTGGTAAACCGGTATCCACAGTCTCTTGCTTCTCCTCATCCTCCTCCTACGAATCACTCAAAAGCGCTTCATAGTAGTAATCTTGGTTCCTCAGATAAGTCAGAATCTTTGTTCTCAACTCCTTAGGTATCTTCCTATAAGAACCATACTCATCAATTGGTTCAGCGCCATATCCATCAAGAACTAAATCAGTTAGATAATAGTTTCTTAAAACTTTGTCCCATTCCTCTTCCTCAGACACAATGTAGATACCCTTCCCTTTACCATTTTTTGCCATCGTCAGTGGTTTTGTTCGTTGGGATTATGTGTGGTTTGGTGCGTTTAAATAAGCGGAATAGAGACGGAAATGAATAGTCCCTATGCAATCGTTTCGGTTGTCGTGTTACTTTGGGAGGGAAAGGTTAAGACGTTGCAAATTTAGTCATTGAAAAAAAATCCCAAGGCAATCTCTTCGGTTGCCACGTGTGTTTTGGCTGCAAATTTTAAGTTAAGACTTTGCAAATTTGGTCATTGAAATAAAGTGTGGCTAGTCAAAGGCGGGAAACGAGTGAAATGGCGATAATACCCTTGACTAACGGGATAACTAACGGGAGTTAGCAAAAAGTTGGTCTCGGTGGCTTTTTTGCAAAAAAAATGGAACGTTAATGGCGTTTTTGCAAGCCTTTTTCTCTCGGTGTCTTTTTTGTTCATTTGGACAAAGTTAGTGACTAAATTTGCAATTTACCCCTTTAATTATAAAAAACCATTGTCTGATTGACCTAAACATGACACTTCTCTAATTTGTTTACTATTTCGTGACTTATTTTTCTTTTCACAATTACATAGTTGTATGTGAAATTGGTTGATTGATAGTACTTACGAGGTGGAGCACCCGCGCGTTGCCGCGGGATGTTTTGCCAAAGAAGGTTTAAAAAACAGTAATAATATGTAAAGTATGGAAGATTGTAATCATATAAAGCTACTATCATACAGAATTATACAAAATATTAGCTGTTTTTCAGCTAAACATAGTGCAGCTTTAGTTATAAGAATAAAAGGTTCATAGGTGGAAAGTAGGAGTTGCATTGCATAGATAAGTTTGTTTTGCATTCAGTGATGCAATAGAATAAAGTTCGTTGTCTCGCCTGATTGGTTGAAATGGATCTGGAAAACATTTTTTTGGCCTTCCACTGCAAAGACTTCGGGTGGTATTTCCTGCGTGTCTTCGGCTTTGTGCATTGCAATCAGTTGCGAACATTGATAGGCTACCACATCATCTGCTCCAGGTGCAAAGAAAGTGATTGGTACCGTTGCATATGGATCGGTGATGAAACCTTTGAAACTATATCTGCATATGATTAAGCAAGTGAAAGTCTTATTATTCATTTTATTTTTTTTCGTTATTTTCTGTGAGTTTGGACAAAGCTCGCCAAATTGTGTGTGCAAAAATATAAAGTTGTGACTTGAAAGAGAATTTTCGAGGTTCATGATAGAGCTGTAAAAAACGACTTCCATCTTATTTAAAGAAGAAAGGTTTTGCCTGTTGGGCTTCACTCGCTAACTTGCATATACATAATGAGAATTTATTTTAGATTTTGAGTAAACGGAATATAGATAGACACGACAGCTAATTTGCATATTCTAACTGCATATGGCTAACCTGCACGCGCCCTCGTGCGGCTGTGGTCAGTTGACGGGACGGTTGTTGGGGCTGCAACTTCCTAGAACGACAGAAACACACAAATTAGCATGAGAAGGAAATCAATAACATATGTAACCTTGAAGGTCTTTGGGCATTTGACATTAGGTACACATAAGTCACATGCATATGTGTTTGTATATGGTGGTATACTATGGGCTTTTGACATTGGTCTACATGTGACAAATCCTCGAAACCATCACTAACATAGGTTGCTTTGCTGCAAAATTGCAAAGGATATATACACAGATGATAGATTTAATATATGCAACATTTGGGTCGTTGAGCTGTTTTGTTTACGCCGAGACATATCACGTAATGCAATTATCAAATTTTGAATGACTAAGTACACTTAAAAAGTAGTGCTCAGGTCTTTGAATGAATAATTGAATTAATGCGAGTATACGATTTCAAAAACTTAATCATACACTATTAATTTAAAAAAATTCTTAATGCTATGTTTTAACTTACATTTTCGATGCAAGGATGCCAAGTCTGTCCTCTTTCTTTTCTTTATCAGCTGAGATGATGAGATGATCAATCTCTATAAAATAAAATAAAAATTTCACCGTTAGCCATGAGCATGAAAAAAGAATACTTTAAATTATAGAGGAAGACTCAAAACTGACTCTGACACTCACTCTTGGATATTATATCCATTGATCTCATACTGTTCTAAGGAGCTTTCCGAGTATCATTATTGCAAGAAACAGGAACCACGGACCCTGCAAATAATTTCAGATAATGTTATTGATTTTAAGTTTAAATATGTTAGTTGAATGGATCATGTCACTTTGGATTCACTTCTTAGATCTAAACTGATGCTTTCTCTTTATTCTTGCTACTTATCTACAATTTAATTTTTACTTTTTTTACGTTAGCCTCTATACGCCCACATATACACTTCAAAATCACAATTTTATTACATTAATATGCATTTAAATGAATATGTGACTTGTTTTGAATTTACCTTTGATTATGCTCTTGTACCCTTCGATCTCTAAACCCATTTTGAAGAAGAAGCAGTGCGGTCATTGGGTTTTTTTTGTTGAATTGGCAGGCTACATCCATAATTGTAGTTCCAGTAAGCAAAGTCCCACCTGAAGATAGTCAGTGTCCCTGCTTAATGCATGAACGACTTATACACACCCATCACTAAGAGTATCATATGCGCAAAGACATGCAATCAATGTTAAAACAGATGATGACAGGCTTGGCAATGACCTGTGCACCCAAAGAAATCACCTTTAATTCAAAATATTTTAAACCAAAAAGATTCGCTCGCCTTTCAACAAAACTGAAATAAGATTCTGCAAAAAACCCTTTACAACGCCAGCTCTTTAAAAGGCCACAATAAGCAAAATTCTTAACAATGTTGGCACAATGCTTTTCTTTCAGCCTCTGTATTTGCTAGCATATCGCAAAAAAAACTAAAGCAGATGCGCCGAAACAATCAATTGCCTTACTTGTAATCAGCGACGCAATCGAACCTAGTATACTCGCTTACGCCATATTTGAATACACGTTTTAGCAGCACTACATTAGGCAGACTCAGGTCGGCTTTTGTCCCACACTCAACTTGATTTAAAGTGCGCAAGTTCTCCTTTATCAAATGGAAACCATTATCGTCAGCAAGACCATACTATCGGAAGTCGCCCACATGAAAATATAGGTTATAAAAAAAAAAAAAAAAAAAAAAAAAAAAAAAAAAAAAAAACTTGATCGATAAATCAACACCTGCAATTGATCTCCGGTACTGCATTACGAGGATTCATCAAAACCACTACTGTTTGCTCCGTATCCACTCTTTATCTGCCAGCTACACGATGGCATTGAAATAACAAAACTCTGGGGGTCATTCTGAAAAACAAACAATAAAGCTTGAAGATATATGAAGAAGGATAATTTGTCTTTTTTTCTTAATATTTTTTGTATAACTAAGTTAATAGTAGCATGAGGTTCTCCTAATGTTTAGGATTGATTAGCCGACCTTTGTGGCCAGTCATCATGTATGGTGCGTGGTGGGGACTGTTGCACGAATATGGTTTCAAGTTCTGCGAACTAAAGAGAAGAACT
>LBNU01033779.1:164203-180588 GCA_014162995.1 Artemisia annua
CAACGTACTGTAAATAGCTGACAAAAAAGGCTGTAGCGATGGTTAGGAAACCACAGTTACTTATGAAATCCAAAAAATATTAGGCTCAGATTTGGATATTTTGATCAGGTCATAGAAGCAGGCCATTCACGCTTTGGACGCAAAGATATCCGGTTGCATAGCAGACATATACGCTATGCCATCCGGTAATTGCGTCGCTAATTTAGGGCCAGAACTTCTCGCTGAAACTACAACAATCATCATTGCCCTCCAGTTTTTTTATGCAACTACAGTTGTTTGTGTGTGGGGGGTATACAGGGAAAGCAATAGTGAATTGCTACCCCTGAACCTTCTTCTCCCAGGCTCAGATCTGCCTCTCCATGGGCGACTTGACACATCCGCCATGGGTGCAACCACATAATATTCGTGGTTACCCCGCCAAGATACGCAAATGTGTCAGCCACACTCATGGAAGAGTTGATGTACAGGAAGATTCATCGTCGCCACATAAAGCATAAGGTATGTACCACAAAGTGTGGCAGTAGAAAAATGGGGGAACACTGTAGCAACAAAGCCCAAATATTAGTATATTGATATAATGGCTTATAGTTTGCAAGCCAAGACAATAACACTCATCTAAAAAATGCAGCTTCTAAAGGATTCATCGGAGTGAATTTCAGATTCTTTAGCATCACATGGTTGGTCAAAAGAGGAATGGGAACGCCTTTAACCGAAGCGCATCAGGCATCCTGTGCACTTTGGTTCTGAAAAAGCGTAGACATCCGCAATGGTTGCAAACCAAAAGTTTACCCTGCCAAAACACGGATGTTTACGCCTTTAGTTGAAGCTATGAAAATCCATGCCAGCCTCATAATAACGATTGCCTACTGAACCAAGATCTTTGCGGCTGCAACTTCATTGACTTGCCCTGCCAAGGCACAGATAATCTCAGCTTCAAACGAAGCTAGTGAGACTCATGAAAGCACCCTGTTATAATGAATATCAGGATGACTCATCTATCGAGTATGACATTAGCTTTAAAACATAAATAAGCTTAAGCTAACCCAAACATATGTACATAAGCGACAAACATTAAAGATTGCACTCTTTTCACAAATCATGAAAACACCAAAAATCATAGCATAATTTCCACACTTTTTAATCTATACCAAAAACTCCTAATCACTCCTAATCCCTTATCAACACAGGGAATCCAGTAAATCATAAACTAAATTAAAAGAACACTCAAAAACCCCTAAAATACTTTTACCAAAGAGTTACCCTAACCTGATGAAAACCCTAACAATGTCAACATCAGCAATCTAAAATCTGTAAGTAAAACCCCAAATTAATAAAAACCCCAAACTAAAACAAAGCCCTAATTTTACCTTGCTTTATGTTTCTGGGATTTGTTTATCCTCCATCTCAGATCGTATCAAATCTTCCAAAAGCTGTCTGCACCGATCAATGTTGCTAAGAGTCGTTTTTTATCACAAATAATTGACCTAACCACCCATATACCCACCAAAAAACAATCATGTGGCTAAGAAAGAAGAGGTTAACTGTACATGGTAACAAATGGCTAGTGCACATCCACGAATTACAAAAAAAAATGAATTTACTGTACATTTCCCTGTACACCCCCTCACAGGCAACTGTAGCAAAAAAAACCCGTTTTTTTCGGATCGGGGAAGCACCTAAAAGGCGCCGGAGTATGCACCGGCAAAAGATCCGGGTGGATCTCAAAAACATAAGAGGTGCGTGAATGAGGGTGAATAGGGAACGGGTCGGGTATATGGGAAAGATTTATCACTTGCGCTTGACCCAACATACCGACAAAAAGAGGGTGCCACATTGTTGGGCTAAAAACCCCTTGATAAATGTAGGGGATAATTGTTTCTTGAATACTTGAATTTCCGATAATTAGGATTGACAACCCTTTTTAATACAAACTAGTTTATAATACTTTAATCACCAAAATCCCTTGGGACGATCTCGACTTACCCACCTTTACTAAAACGGACGAGTATACTTGCTCGTATGTGTTAATAGTTAATAGTTAATCGGATAAGCGTGTTTATAATTTTTAAAACTTGTACACACCGTAAGAACACATCAAATGCAGTAACTCCCTTTCCTCTATCAAATGTCACTATAGTAATTTTCCAACATAAATTAAGCAATACATATAATAAAGCATATTTTACAAATTATACAAACACAAAAACAAAATATTAAAAAGCATGTCCACCCGAATTTTATTTTGTTATTATTATTTTTATTTATGATTTTTCTTTTGCAATATATTCGTACCAAATATGTCCACTCCATTTTATTTTGTTGTTGTTGTAATGTTTATATACTTTAATATTTAAAGTCATCAAACATTAAAACCTTTTATATATATAATAAAAAAATACCATAATTATTCTTTTGTACTCTACCATATTTATATGTAATAGTGTGTTATAAAGTCATTTTGCTATGCATAAAGTTATTATTACGAAAAATATATAATAGAATAATATTGTTGGTCAAAAGTTTGGATTACAGAGTACCCGCTTTTCTAACGCGCGGATATCCTGCTAGTTCTCTATAAATAGTAAATGAATATATTGAAATCTTAAAAGTCAAAAAGTATTAAAATCGTGACCAACATGGCATAAAACATGTTGCATCACCTTGTATATACTACTGGGCATGATGTCATGAGAGTGAAAAAGTTGGAGTGGACGGTGGCTTCTGTTCTCACGCAACATATATGTGTCTCTCTCTGGTCATATAAGAGAATTTCGAAAATGTTTATGCATCTCAATATCAAGTTCCATTAGTAGGTATCAGTTCGAAAATTCTTTAAATAAAAAGAGTTTAATTAAGGCTCTCCGTGTATGTGTAAGCGCATATCCCTGATATCATTTTTGTAAAAGAGATGGCTTCCAGATCGAGAATGCTGGCCTTTGTCAAGGGGGATGAAGAAGATCAAATGCACCAAGAACAACCACCGGTTGTTCCTCCTAACAAGCGAAGGAACAACGATCCCGGTACTCTTTGCAAGACCTCCAATCTTTTAATTAATTCCTTTTTTCTTTTTTCCAAATATACTCATTTGTCTCTTTGGAAAACGAATATAAGAATAACAAAATGGATTTTTTCACTCTTCTTATTTCTTTTATTTTCTTGAAATAGAAATACAAAATCCTAAATATGGGAACTTTTGATAATAAAACCAAAAGAACATATGGTTCGCCCTTTTTTTTGATGAATTTCGTGTGTAATCAACCATTACTTTATTGTATGTTAGTTTAGAATTAGAAAAACTGATTATATTTATGGCCATTCTTGGAAAATGTTGGCAGATGCGGATGATGTTGAAGTTATAGCACTATCTCCTACCACCTTAACGGCCAAAAACAGGTTTGTTTGTGAGGTATGTTTTAAAGGTTTTCCAAGGGAGCAGAACTTGCAACTTCACAAAAGAGGACATAATCTACCTTGGCAACTTAAACAAAAGAGTTTAAAGGATGAAGTAAAAAGAAAGGTGTATTTGTGCCCTGTGCCCTCTTGCGTCCACCACGACCCATCTAATGCACTTGGAGATCTCACTGGCATCAAGAAACACTACTCCAGAAAGCACGGTGAAAAGAAATACAAGTGCAAAAAGTGCATGAAGATGTATGCTGTCGATTCCGACTTGAAAGCGCATTTAAAGACTTGCAGCACTAAAGAGTATAAATGCCATTGCGGCACTTTCTTCTCAAGGTATATAATTTTTTTTCAATTGGTCAACATTACTTTTATTGCATACTGAAATATTGATTACATTATTATTCTTATTATTTCTTATATATATTGACCACAATATCTAATATTTAGTGTTATACTTGTTACATATTTGATGAATGTAATCCACAATAGCTAATAAAAATAGGGGTAAAGTCCATAAATTAGTAACGTACTTTCTCAACTTTACACAGTTATGTAACGAACTTTTTTTATTACCAATTTAGTATGTGAAACTTGCTAATTTTTGACAATATAGTCATTACAAAAGGGTATTTTAGTAAACAGCAGGTCAATGACTATATCGTCACATAAATTTGCATCGTTAGTCTTTTTTACTAACGGTCGTTAGTAAATAACTTAAAATTTGCATCGTTAGTCCTTTTTACTAACGGCCGTTAGTAAATAACTTAAAATTTGCATCGTTAGTCCTTTTTCGTCCGTTTTTTACGTTTTCGTCCGTTTTTAAACGTTTTCGTATGTTTTTCTCACGTATTGCATTTTCAGGTTAAAATCTCGCGAGTCTTGATGTAAAACATCATTCCGGACAACTTTCATGTTTTTCAATTTTGATGATTCGGACAAGAAAATGATCAAAATCGTGATTTTTAATCAATACAAAAACTTTTTTTTTTAAATCGATATAGTTGTTTCTTAAAACGATGGTCAAATCGATACATAAACATTTTTTAAAATTGATACAGAAAACTTTTTTAATCGATAAAATCGTGATTTTAAATCGATACAGAAACTTTTTTTAAAATCACGATTTTGACCATTTTCTTGTCCGAATCATCAAAAGTGTGAAACATAAAAGTTGTCCGGAATGATGTTTTACATCAAGAATCGTGAGATTTTAACCTGAAAATGCAATACATGAGAAAAACAGACGAAAACGTTTAAAAACGGACGAAAACGTACAAAAACGGACGAAAATCACGATTAAAAAACGGATGAAAACGTACAAAAAAGGAATAAAACGTGTAAAAAGGGACGAAAGCGGATGAATAAGTAAGAAATCTAAATTTTAAGTTATTTACTAACGGCCGTTAATAAAAAGGACTAACGATGCAAATTTATGTGAAGAACACAAGGGTATTTTAGTAAAACAGCAGGTCATAATGACTATATTGTCGAAAATTAGCAAGTTTCACATACTAAATTGGTAATAAAAAAAGTTTGTTACCTAACTGTGTAAAATTGAGAAAGTACGTTGTTAATTTATGGACTTTAACCTAAAAATAGGCACCTTACTCAAAGTGATCCAACAGTTTCCGTCAATTATTAACTGTTTTGAATTTTTGTTATTACAATTTTACGTTATTACTTGTATTCATATCATCGATGCTTTAAGGTTAACTTCACATAATAATCAACCCAGGAGTCGGGTTTATAGCAGTACTTAGTAAGTCACTTACTCTGTGTAATTGTGTTAGTTGTAATCAGTGCCGTAGCTGGACTAGCGAGGCCTTGTGCAAAACTGCTTATATGATAACTAAATATGACGGTTAAAAATATATTGTAATGATTTAATTTTAATTTTTATGAATTTTTCATTAATCTCGTGCTCTTAAAGTTAAGTTTGCCAAATATTTAGAACAAAATATCATATGTTGTCAACACTGTGATGTTGAAAATGAATTTTGATGCCACAACTATATAAAAGCACATATATTTTGAGGCCCTGTGCGGTCGCACACCTCGCACACCCTCGTATACGCCACTTGTTGTAATAACCTGAAATCACCTTTAAACAGTATCTTTAAGTTGGTATTGGCACATTTAATTTCTAATGTATAACAAGTTGTAACAAAAAGATAATTTATTCGGTGTTCAAATTATCGAATTGAAGAATGGTTGTATAGTTGTATATTTGTTATGTAAAACTTTTGGAGTTATTATCAATAGAACTTCTTCTTGTCGCATACATATTAAGAATAAAAGACAAAGGTTAGTGCCTTTTCTTTTTCAAGTACAACCTTGTTTTGAGGTTGAGTTAGGATCCTCTATCTCAAGCTGATTTAATATTTTAATAATAAAGGTTCTGAATAAACTTTTCAAGTGAAACACCTAATAGTCATATTGATTATCCAATTTGTCATACTTATTATTAAACAACATTATTTTGCAGGCGTGATCGTTTCATCTCGCATAGGGCATTCTGTGAGGCCCTTAATCAGGTCAAGTATTCACAAACTTCAAGTGCCATGGGTAGCTCATCCAAAAGCACCATCAACAGAAACAATCCCAGCCTGAGCGTCCCTGTAACTCATTTAGGCTCCCAGATTTCCTCAATCCAAATTCTGACAAGCAACAGTCCAGGAATTACACATGGTGAGTCTTGGTTAAACCAAATAAGTCTTAACAGCCTCATGAACAGACCTTCTATTGACATAAACTGTTACAAGCCCTCTCAGGCTTTCGTGACAGTCCCAACACAACAAGAAAACAAACACAAAAATCAGGGAAACGTTAGCACAAAGTTTTTTACCAATCTCCTGACCAACACTACTACTCCATGCTACAAAAACAATTTCAGCTTAACTGGAAATGTCAAGAACTATGAAAATGGTGAGGGGCCAAGTTTGTTCTCTAGTGGTGGAAGTGTGTCAGATCACCCTGCTCCAATTTATTTGTCAAGATCCCATACAGCTGTGATGCCACAACGGAGTGCAACTGCGCTGCTTCAGAAGGCTGGAATGATTGGTTCAACATCTAGCAACACAAGTGCTACCAACTTTTCACGAGGGTATGCAAGTTCTTCTTTAAGCAGTCCTATTGGTGGTACTACATTCGAAAGTGCAAAAATTCCTGTTGGCAGCAAAAGTTATGACAACATGGATGAACTGCTCAACTCTTTTAGCAGCAATGGAAATGGGTCCTCAATTTTCACTCAGTATGCTGGCGCAACTTACGAGAAAGTGGCTAGCTACCAAGACCAGTCACAAAACATTGGTAGCAAAATAAGCTTACAACAATCCAGAGGTGTAACGGTTACTCGAGATTTTCTTGGAGTTGGAGATGCGATAGTGGGAGACCTAAGCAGCGATGGGCCACAAAGCGGTCCTGTTGGCTGGAGCTTTCTTTAAAAGAAGCTGCAGATAAAATAAATTTCTTTTTTTTTGACGGTATAAACAAGGGTTTTTGTCAGTCTTTATTTTTTATTTTATTTTTTTTTCCTTCCTTCTTCTTCTTCTCTGTATGGACAGACATGTTGCTGTCGACAAGGACAACATACGACTTATTCCCATTTCGTATGTCTCCAAATATCATTTTCGAATTTTTAGCTTGTTGATCAGTGTAAACCNCTGCTGGCGCAACTTACGAGCAAGTGGCTAGCTACCAAGACCAGTCACAAAACATTGGTAGCAAAATAAGCTTACAACAATCCAGAGGTGTAACGGTTACTCGAGATTTTCTTGGAGTTGGAGATGCGATAGTGGGAGACCTAAGCAGCGATGGGCCACAAAGCGGTCCTGTTGGCTGGAGCTTTCTTTAAAAGAAGCTGCAGATAAAATAAATTTCTTTTTTCAGATGGTATAAATAAGGGTTTTTGTAGCATTTTTTTTTCCTTCTCTCTCTCTCTCTCTTCCTTCTTCGTCGTCTTCTTCTTCTCTGTATGGACAGACATGTTGCTGTCGACAAGGACAACATACGACTTATTACCATTTCGTTTGTCTCCAAATATCATTTTCGAATTTTTAGCTTGTTGATCAGTGTAAACCAGTACAAAAAATTGGTTCAATACACTTTTCTCTCCACACTTTTAAAAAGTGTATAAAACATTATTGATTTATTAACACTTAATAATGTATAAAAAATAGTCACATTCATAAGTCTAGAAAAAAATTTGTAAAATAATAAATTTACATGTGTGAAAAAAAGTTCACACTTTAAGTGGGGAGAAATCTAAGAAATGTCCACAATTATAGGTGTGGACCTAAATTCTCCGCACTTCCTTAAAGTGTGGAGGCCCAAATTCTCCACATTTGCTCAAAGTGTGGGGAATTTAGGTGTTACAAATTACCTCTATACTTATAATTCTTCACACTGAAAAGTGTGAACGTTTTTTTAGACAACTATAAGTGTGAAAAATCTATTGTTTTACAATTTTCCCACACTTATTAATGTGACCAAATTTTACACACTATTAAATGTTAATAAATTAGTAAAATTTTACACACTTTTAGAAGTGTGGAGGAAAAAGTGTGGAGATTGAACAATTTTTTTTGTAGTGAACGCAGTAACGTGGCTCGTGAAAGAGTGATTTTGCTTGTTTTGTTTAGAGTTAATGCCATTTAATAGCACCATACTTTTCCATTTGTTCACATATCAGATACAAACCCAAAAAAAATACCACAATACCCATCCAACTTTCAAATTTTGTTTCATTATCATACGTTTCAGAGTCATCTCTTTGCACCGTTAGTCCTTTTTTCCAACAACCGTTTGTAAATAAATCAAAAATATGTTTTCTTTTTCTTTTCTAATTATTTTTTAGATTTTCTTTTTATTTAATGTTTTTCCATTTTCTATAAACGCTTTTGTTCGTTGTTATATACACTTTTATACGTTTTTAGAAACGACTTTATCAGTTTTTATATATATCTTTACTAGCTACAAGACCCGCCCGATAGGCGGGCTAGCTTAATGATTTTATTACATATAAGAAAATCAAGACTAACATGCTATGGTTGTAACACCCCAATCCAACACGGGTCAAAATGCCACATTACGGTGTCCATCAAAACATACAACGCAAGCGGAAGACTTATAAAACATACAAGTTACAAAGGGAAAAACTAAGGAAATAAGGAAATACTAATCCTATACAAAAGAAAAGCCAAAACCAAATACAAAATCAAACTAAGTCTAAAAGAAACCAAATCCAACTAATCCAGATGCAAAGGGTATCTATCGTCAGGGTAGTCCACTAAGAGCTCCTACGCACTCTTCTCTCAAACCCAGCATCCAACCTAAGAAACCTGCCGCAGGAAAAGAAATGCGGCTGAGCTTAAAAAGCCTAGTGAACAGATATATAACAAAACGAATAATCAAAACGTATATAAGTATAAGAAAAGAAATCAAAAGCTCCTGCTGAAATGAAATGTCATCTGTCAAATGCATAAGAGGTCAACGATCAACTGAACAAATATCATAAGTCAACTGAATAACGTACAAGAATCAAATATTAATATGAATCATATAGTAACCAGAATAAATGAGTTGATAGAACAAAGGTTTGTCTAACGAGATACTCGAATAGACACAAGAAACATAAGAAAGCCACGAGCCGACCTAACGAGATACTCGAATAGGTCTCCTACCACATAATCACATATCATATATCCGACAAATCAAAGTGCACGAAAAGGGGAGACCTCTAAGTACCAAAATGGAGTAGCTAGCTCCAATGTGAAGAAGTGTAAGCACACACTCACATTCACCCTACACAAAATCCGACATACCTAGGATGCATCCATACGCCCCCCTACAAAGCAAATCATACATATCATAATATCCAAGTGATCACATAATATATCCGACAAAATGGGGACGCCGTGGATCAATCACACCTCCATAGAAAGTGTCATGCCATCGGTGCTTCGATGACACGCCCATGGTACCTCAATGAGTAGAATAAAAACTCGGGCATAAGAACAGAACAAATCATATCATATCCAACATCATATCATATCCAACAGAACATATCAAATTGAACTGAATCATATCATAGCAAATGAATAGCAGACGGATATCAAATCATAGAATCATATCAAAGGAATTATATCAACGAATCATATCACATGGATCAAAGCAAAAGGGATCATAGCAATGGCTCATATCAAAAGGGATCATAGCAAAGTCAAGGATCAAAGAGTCATCAGAAGTCCCTACTGAGAAGGGATAGAATATTTGTACCTCAAACCGCAACTGAAACTATATCAGAAACAAGGATAGGAAGTTACTCCTTCTTCAGCGAATCTACACGAATTAATGATCGGCTTATTATTAATATTTTTTTTTAAATCAAATTGCTCATTTTAGTCGGCTTTCTATTTTAGTAACTTGCCATTTTAGTAATTTTCCATATTTAGTAACTTTCAAAAAATAGTAAGTTTTCTATTTTAAGTAACTTTCCTGAATTAGTACTTTAATACCTTAAGGTTATTATTGACAATTAAATAATATATATGGCTTAAATGACCAATATAATAGTTTGGGTATAAAAATATTAATATTATTAGTTTAGGGTCTAAAATGTAAATTATCAAAATTAAAGTCTAATAAAATTAATTTAAAGGTTAGTTTAATAAATTAATATTAAGATAATAATTTTGGACCCCGTCATTATAATTTTATATGATTTGGTAACGTACCCACGATATTAATATTTATGCCGTAACGACCCAAGATTTTATTATTTTGAAAATAAACAAGTCCATGACACCCTCTTGTTAAAAATTATGCGGAGACAACCACTTCTCTTGTTGTTTAAATAAGCCGTGACACACCCCTTTTTATCTTTTTATTTGTGATACAAAACCAATTCGTGACCCACAAATCAGATAGCAACACCATTAGTTCTTGTATTTTGTCAAAACCGAATTAATCATACTCTTATATGTATATGCATGACCATGCATGCAACATCCTCTTTACTTTATCATTAGTTCGAATCGAAAACGTCAAGCCGAGACATGCATGCATTCTTATTTCAGTTAGGTTCCATTTCCATATTTATTAAGCATGTAGAAAGTAGACCCACTGTCAACATGCATGTAATCTCCCATCTTAATTCTTTAAGTTTAATTATGACCCGTTTTAGAACGTATAATATATATGGATCGAAACGAGTGTCGAAAGATCAGATTAAAGATGTATAAAACAAACATATTCGAATGGTAAAACAGAAACAAAGCTCGACCCACACACGGTTTATAGTTCATGATTTTATGTAATGTTTTTATATATGGTATTCTGATTGCCATAATAATAGGATTCGAAAGATTAGATTAACATGTTTCAAGATCAGGTTATGCACATCAGTTCATGTGACTTTTATATAGGTTACTTATATACTTGAGCATGTAGTGAACGAATGGAGACAAAAGGGAAGATATACTTTCAAAAACGATAGTCCCTGAAACAAACACCGAACTCGAAACCAAATATGAGCAAGCACCAAGACCAGTTTGAACTCGATCACTAAGATACCACGAGACATGATCGAACTTCCTACTACAAAACCAAAACCTTTACTCATACGAGAGCCACACTCCAGGACTCGAATAACCAGGTAAAACCGCAAACTCGCGAACCGCTAACGAAACACAACCGAATACAAGGCAACCAACCCTCGTCGAATCAACACAACCAAGCCCTTCCTCGAACCAAATAACTCACGATCAAACCACCCTCTCGAACCAGAAATACCACAGGCGACCACCACCTTTCCACCAGCCATCGTACCACCTTTTGTAAATGAACAAAACCACTATCTTGAAGCTTTCTTGCTGATCGAATAGGTAAAATAAAACTTGTGCCGTCACTTTTGGAACTAGGGTTTGTAGGTGTGAAAGTGAGTGTGTTATTTTGAAGGTGAAATACGGTTTGTAGAATGAGCAAAGAAGGGGTAGAAAAGAGCTGAGAATTGCCGAGTATAAAGGGAATGTGGGATGGACCAAGACTCATTCTATTTTCAAAATTTATTCAAATATTCAGTTATACTTGTGTGAAATATCCAGATTTATATATGGACCTTATAAGGTTGTGTACATGTTAAAATAGTATTCGGCTGGTACAAGGACTTATTAGATGTGTTGGATTTTATATCTCATATAAAATATATTCGGCCCACAATAACTCAAACAAATCGTTACACAAGTCCCACAACCAAGGTTTAAGTTTAGCTCAATAATATAGTGCACACAATTTAAAATGACAAATTCCTCCATTTAACCTTCGTAATCTTGTTTATGTTGTGTGATAAATATTAGAAGTATCGAGTTGTGTCATTTTATTTTGTAGCTTAAGTTATAGGTTCAAGATTAAATGGTATCAAGTTTAGGAAAAATTCAAAGTATATGAGAATTTCGAAAAACGGATTTTAGGGTTTTACAATTCTTCCCCTCTAAAAATAAAATTTCGTCCGCGAAATTGAAGTCGCAAGGTTAGACGGAGTCGTAGCACATCGCAAAGGATCATCACAAATAACCTCACGCTCGGGAGGTTCTTCCAAAAGAATTATTCACAAAAAAAATAGTTTCTTATGACTCGATCCTGACACACTTGGATAGCCCCAGACTCTCCGATGGAGCATAAATCATAACAAGTCGAATTCAACGAATGCGAAACAATGCGCATCAGATGACAGATGATAGAAGACACATGATAGTTGGAATCCTACAAGGAGATACATGAAATACATATTCCTACGAGGCAAGCACAGAGATAGTACTAAACGATAGATCTTCATCAACTCCTGCCGAATTCTGAACGAACAAAGGAATTTGCTAATAATCAGCGAAGCACAAATCGAATCATCACGCGTATCAAGAGCCTCATAAAGAGATGGATAGTAAATTCGTACTGACAATCACAATCACAAATCAGAGTATCAAAACGTATCAGAAGGCATAATAGAATAGGTAGAATCAATCGTATGGAGAAAAATGAATCCAAAAACTAACACGTCGCGAACAAAACTTCCTCAATTGCCGAAACGTCTAACTCTTCTATTCTTCTTCCGAAAGCGTGAACCAAAATGCGATTCTCTTTCACAATCATTGTAGGTGAACCATGTAGCTTGAATGATCTTCGGTCAGAAGAAATCTCTACCCATCTTCCAAGCAAGCCGTCCTAGTCAATGCTCCACTGTAATTCCACTCGTGTTGTCCTTCTCCTGTGCGTGGAAATCTCCGATGTAGTCACCACCATCTTCATACCATCCCGTCTGGCTCCTGCTTCAAGACTCTATACATATTAGTACAACTAAGATGAATAGAGTTGATAAGACCGTTCACTTCAAACTGCTCCCTTACATCGTATAAATTCAACACCAAAAACGAAGATGAGTCTCGTGTTTCTCTTTTGTCTCTGAACACCCTAATATGTCATACTATGACAATTTGTCCAAGTATTCATGAAAGACACGATCTATTAAATCCATAGGAATAGTCGGAAAGGTGACCAATACAATTGGCATTACTCACACAAATACGAAAAAAATACTAAGAGTATCCCGTTCCTTTCACAAAATAAGACACGATTTAGCTTCCAACAATAAATACCATCATCATTCTCCTTCACGAATAAAACAAAAACACACAAAGATACACAGCGAACGTTCCAAACAAATCGAATAACTCTCGAGGTAAGTTTCATCAGAGAAGTATCTTTACAGCAGTGGGGAAATCAATGCACGAGTTTTAGAATCATGGTGGTCATAAACGATTATCAGGTTAAGAATCATGGTGTAGAATATGAACTTCACAGAACGTAAAAGGTGACAAACATAAAATGCCAGTCGTCATCATCATAATACTCAGGCAACAAATCAAAATCCAGAATAACATCGAATCGAACATCTCCAATGTAAACAGATTAGCACAACAAAATCGTCTCCAAATATCTCCAGAACGCATCGGACAATCGAATATACACGATGAAAAATCACAAAACTTTCATAGGGGTGGAATAGGTAAGGTCAAAAAAATCAGCAATGAAGAAAGAATCAAAAGCAGTGAGAAGTCATAGAATGTGTCGAATACGTAGGATTTATACATACGCGAATCTCCGAATGAACGAAAGGCATCTAAACGAATGTCAAACGAATCAAGAATCAAAGTTCAAAAGAAAGTGATAACTCCAGGAAATGAACTTATATGGCATACGACGAAGTCTAAAGGCATCCGAAACACATGTCGCGAATCCTGATAAGTCTTCTAAGTCTACGGAACGAATGATCTAGTAAGAGCTTAACGAAAAGCAAAGCATAAATCAGAGTAAAGCGGAAGCAAGTAAACCAACGTCTGATCATATATCTACCCAATCCTCACCGGTCATACTAAAGCTCTTAAGGGGAGAAACTTAAGGCAAAACTTTCCAAAGTTATTCCTAAAGCTTCTAAGGTGCAAACCTAAGGGTCCAAAACTTNAAGATCATATTCCGCCCATATTCCCTTTTCTCTATTATGCCAGCTCTTGCAATTCTCTAGCTCATATGTTTCCTGATAGAACAACCAACAATCCAAACACTTTATTGTCTTATTTTAAGACCAACATTAATTTATCTTGCAATTTTAAACAAACTAATGATATAAGATATCGCAAACCTATATCACTATTCCATTGGACATGAGGCTTGCAACAATAATATGATAACACTTGGGTCAAAGTACATTCATATAAGCTACTAATATAAGAGCAGCCGTGACTCTATCGCGGCCACCACCTACCAACGTGACAAGTTATTGACACTCGTACATTAGCAATATTATACATGTTTCCAATTAGTTATTTGATAGAATTACAATTATCTAACAATTACCCAACGGGTCTAGGCGGGTCAATTTACTTTTTACTATTGTCACCTTCTTTTTTTTCTTCATATTTTACTCAAAATAGAAAAATAAAAACATTTTGAGAATAGGCATGTAAACCCGAACAAAACTCGGCCCCATTTATATCCATGTTTCTAGGTTACACTTTTCCTTTTCTAATTGGATAAAAGCATTTCCTTAACTAATTTATCCAAAGTAAAACTATCAAAGAAGTTCAGAACTTTTTTGACATGGCATCATTCATAATATTTACGAAAATCTCATAGCAAGTAACATCTGGTTCATTAAGCACTGGATTTATCCACGAGCGAAAAAGTTTAATGACCAACGTTTTGTCAAGCATTTGTATTTCTGCTATGGTCATTATAATAAAGATCAAACATTTGTTAAATTTAGCTTCAAAGCAACAATCCTTCTTTTTAACACATGATAATGCCAAATACCTATATGATTCATGAGCAGTAAGTTTTGTGTTCACAGTACATAACCAAACTAAATATACTAATTAGACACAAACTGGAGTGCCTACTTTATTTTCAGAAAAATAAAATGACATTTCTCGCACAAGGGCATCCGTTGCTTCATTTTTTAAACATATAATCTCGACATTACTTCTCATGGAAATTTGAAGGACCAAACATGTTCATTAGAAAGATAATAACCGAATAGCGGTTAAGTTAGTTATAGTTAGTTAATATAGTTGTTAGTTATGGCGGTTAAAAAACCGAATGGTTGCGTCGTTTAGGTGATATCCATTCGAACAGGCACAAGAAAGGGACACACCCTTTCATACTCTATATATACTTGAACATATGTATCTTGTAAATGGTGAGACGATTAATAGTTATCTAGTTTACTTATTGCAATTTCATATCGACTCACACTTTGGGACCAACATTTGGCATCAAGAGCCAACGCTCGTTACAAACACCAAAAACTAGAAACCCCTAACGAGACATTAGGAAACCAAAACAGAAAGTTTATACGCTGAAACTTATTTTCAGACAAAGAAACACGCGACGTACTAAAGTCAAGAACGTTGCTTGGATAACTAGGACGCAAGGAAACTAGTGCACGACCGTACTTGTGAAGAAATTGCAAACAAAAAGGCACCAAACAAAGTGGTGACTTATTGGTTTGTGTTGGTGTGACTGCTGTACGCAACAAGAACAAAGAAAATAGAAACTTTTGTTGTCTTAACGCTTGTTGATAACTAGTATCACACAACAAAATCAGGAGACCTATTTGTTGCTATCTATCGCAACAAAGTTGGATAAGGAGACGTCAAAAAGAAAGATAGAAGACCCACATTTGCAACATAACGCAATACGTTGGAAGAAAAAGGAAAGTTGCTTAGTTTAGAAAAAGGTATACCAATTGAGAAAACAATCAAGGATTGTTTTGGAGAAGACGCTAGCAATACACGGACGACAACAACAGAAACAATCTGATCAATTGTTTTGGAGAAGACGCTAGCAATACTGTGGGGTATTCTTGAAGGTTTGTTGTAAATTATACGGTGTGGAACAAAGAGCAAGAGAAATAAAGTATTGCGGAATGCGGACAAGCAACGAGGACAACAAGGATTTAAGCAAAACGCTCTCCTTGTTTGAATACTACCATCGTAGTAGTAGAAGGAAAACAAGCAATCCGCTTGTTTTGAGAATAAAATACCGAGGGGTATTTTGAATATTTTGTGTTCACATAGACGTTGAATGTAACACCCCCAACTCAAATATGGCAGCTATCGTGCTGGGGGTATTACGAAAATAGAAACCAGGCACATTTATAGTAAACGACCACAACTCGGGTCGTTTGAAATGTGACCAAAACATATCATTCGATTTACAAACCGTTTAGAGTACAAGTACTCTTTAGTCAAAGTTGCAGCGGAAAAGTAAATAGAGTTTGCAGCGGAAAAATAAACAAAGTATAGCAGCGGAAATGTAAAAGACACAAAAGGTTTTACGAATGACATGCAAAATAGGGTAGTAAAGTAGTTAAGCTGCCGTGACAGAAACGCCCCTCCAGCCTTAGCCACTCCTCCACGCCCAAATTATCA
>LBNU01033779.1:180985-197312 GCA_014162995.1 Artemisia annua
TCCAATACAAGTTCACAAGTCATATCACAAGTCTCAAATGCGGATACCAAGTCCGTCATCCAAATCAAATTAACTTTAACAATTTACATTTTAAATTTCATAGTTATTATTCCGTATTAATATTTACCGTTTAACCGTTTAAAACTAATAATAATAATAATAATAATAATAATAATAATAATAATAATAATAATAATAATAATAATAATAATAATAATAATAATAATAATAATAATAATAATAATAATAATAATAATAATAATAATAATAATAATAATAATAATAATAACCATCCGAGACCAAAACCAAACCACATCAAAATGACCACAACCAATCCCATGTCTCGCCTCAACCAAATATACCAATACTAGTCCTAAACCATCGGCTAACCTATTAAACCAACCAAATACAATTCGCAAATCCCTTCGGCTTAACCAAAACTCATCCAAATCCAAATACCATAACCCAAGTTACCAATAACAATAACAACAACAAAAATATACCACTCACCACCACCACCATGGCTCGTGGTGGTGACTCGTGGCTGCCGAGACATCAAACAACCAAACGGACCCTTAAAACTACCAAACTACCAAAATATATACTCCCACTTGTTACCAAACGCGACCAAACATCAAATATACACCAAATCTCACCGAGTCACCGAGTTGACTCGGTGAGATTTAGAACGAATCAAAAGAGTCGCGACTTAGAACGAATCAAAACAAGGTTTCCACACGATTTATACCTCCAAAACACTTTCAAAACCATTTTTAATAAAAAGAATTTAAAAAAAAATCGGATTTAATAAAAAACGAAAATTAGGGTTTTGTTTATTTTAGGTTTTTATTAAGAAAACATGTGTAAAAAGGTTGGGGGAAGACTCGGTACCAAGAAAACTCGTCGGAATTTGTGGTGGTGGCGAAAGATGACGGCGGTCGAATCACAAAAACGGCCTTGGAGGGCGCGTTCGTGGGTTTTGGGTGAAATGGGTTGCGGGGATGAGTCGGGGATGTCCCGATCTACAAATATGGATAGGTGGTGTAGTTGTGGGTGGTCGGAAAATTTTCCGGTGGCCGGAAGTTGGCCGGATTCTGGGTTGGGTTTGGGGCCGCCGTGGGAATAGAGAGAGAAGAGAGAGAAAGTGAGAGTGTGTGTGTGTTTTTAGTGATAGAAAATGAGGTGAAGTATTATATGGGGGGTATTTATAGGTGGAAGGTTTGGGTGGGTTTGAAATTAAGGAAAGTGTAGGGTGTTTATTGAAAATAAACTCAAGGGACCACTCTTGCCAATAGGCTAAACTTTTCATAAAAACGGTTCGGGACTCGAATGACATAGCAAACGGACTCGAAAAATTACGAAACTTGCGCCATCGTTCACGAAATAGTTTTTCCAATAAAATCAAGCATAAACTTCAGAGTTTTTCTCAAACTCAAAATAAATCAAATAATTTGGCAAATGAAACAAATTCGAGTTTTCTAGGTTGTGCTGAGTAAATCAAGGAATAAATTCTCGTTCCTAATATATCTCACGCTCCTCAAATCCAATTTAACATGCTTTAAAGTTTTAAAACGTTTCAGGCTCTAAAAATAGAAGTTTGGCTAGGATTAGGTTTTAGGGAAAATACCAGGTGTTACATTGAAAACAACAAAACAACAAACAAACAAAACTTTGTTGTTTTTACCGAGAACATTTAAGTGTTCTTTGGAAGAAATCCGAGACAAACAAGTGTCTAGGGCACGTTTTGTTTTCAAGTCGACACAAAGAAAAGAAAAGGAACAACGTGGTACGAAGTGTGGTTTATTGAGAAGAAGCAATTCAACAACCGGATTATTTTTGGAGACAAGACGAGGGAAAGAAAAGGTATAGTTGGTATATACTCAAGTACCGACACCAAGAGGGAATACGCTTGTGTTTTTAACACAACAACGAGGTCACAAATTCAAAACTTTGGATTTCAACTCATTCATATAGTGTAGATACTTATTTTATACTATTAGGAAATCCCGAGAACTATATATTGATCCCGTATTACTAGGATTCCCGGATAATTATTTTCTGTTCCCGTAGTATTAAGTGATACCACACTAGTTAGAAATTCCCATACGATTAGAAGGTGAAGATTCTAAACACATTTAAGATAGCCGGTGACGATACGAATAACACTAACACTGTAGTGAAACCCGTAACACCTATTGCACAATACCAATGCCCTAAAATTAAAACCACAAACTACACATTTTGGGCAATACATATTAAGGTTATAATAGAAGCACATGGTTTATGAGAAACAATAGAACCTAAGGATAACACGCAAGTAGATGATAAGAAGGATAAGGCAACTACTGCCCTCCTATATCAAGCGTTGACCGAAGATGTGATTTTACAAGTAGCAAGTTGTAAGACGGCAAAAGATTTATGGGAATCATTAAGAAAAAGACACATTGGAGAAGAAAGGGTGCAACAACCATGGTTACAATCATTGATGATTGGATTTCATACCCTTCAGATGAAGGAAGATGAAACGGTGGATGCGTTTACAGCCAAACTAAACGGCTACGCCACGAAGGCAAAAGAATTAGGAAAGACTTTGGATGAATCACTTTTAGTACGGAAACTATTAGACTCCACACCAGATAGGTTCATTCAAATAGTAGCATCCATAGAACAGACAAATGATCTCAACGACATTACGTTGGATGAGATCGCTGGAAGACTTAAAGCATTCGAGGAAAGGATAAAACTCCGAAAGGGAGGACAAGTAGAAAGCCAGGATAATTTATTATTTGCACAAGGCGAACACTCTAAGAAAGGAAAACGTTTTCACAAACGCGGTAGTAGATCAAACTACTCACGAAGAAACTAGCAGAATAAGGGAAATAAAAGCAACTCGAATGGAGAAAACTCATCACACAAAGATAAATCAAACAAGGGTAGACATGAGTGGGATATGAGTAAAGTGAAGTGTTATAATTGTGGAAAACTAGGACATATGAAGAATGAGTGTAGAAAACCATCAACAAATCAGGAACAGTCAAACCTCATCTTAGAAGACGATGAACCATCACTATTAATGGCTACATATGAAACTGAAGAAGTTTTGTTGAACGAAGGACAAATACAACCCCGAAAATATGTTACAACAGATGCTAGCATATGGTATTTAGATAATGGTGCAAGTAACCATATGACGGGAACCAGGAGTCATTTTAAAGATATTGACGAAAGCATCACTGGACGCGTTCGTTTTGGAGATGGATCGTATGTAGAGATAAAGGGTAGATGTTCCATATTCTTAGGATGTAGAAACCAACAACAGAAGATAGTTTCAGACGTTTACTACATTTCAAACCTCAAGAGCAACATACTTAGTTTAGGATAACTTACGAGATAGGTTGTAAGATCATCATGGATGGAAACAAATTGACTTTGTATGATAAGAACAAGAAGTGGTTGATGAAAGTAGAACGATCTAAGAATCGACCTTACAGTATTAGATTACAAATAGAAGCACCTATATGTCTCTTAGCAAACATAGAAAACCAAGCATGGTTATGGCACGCTAGATTAGGTCATCCGAACTTTGACGCATTAGACAAGATGACGAGAAAGGGTCTAGTGGAAGGAATACCGAGAATAAATCATGCAAGACAAATATGTGATGCATGTTTATTAGGAAAACACATTAGAACACCATTTCCAAACAAAGCTAAATTTAGATCAAAGAACCCGTTGGACTTGGTATATGGAGATCTTTGTGGTCCCATAAGTCCAGCCACACATTCTGAAAAGAAGCTCATCTTCTTATNCGCTAGATTAGGTCATCCGAACTTTGACGCATTAGACAAGATGACGAGAAAGGGTCTAGTGGAAGGAATACCGAGAATAAATCATGCAAGACAAATATGTGATGCATGTTTATTAGGAAAACACATTAGAACACCATTTCCAAACAAAGCTAAATTTAGATCAAAGAACCCGTTGGACTTGGTATATGGAGATCTTTGTGGTCCCATAAGTCCAGCCACACATTCTGAAAAGAAGCTCATCTTCTTATTAGTAGATGACTGTACACGTTTCATGTGGGCCTACTTTCTAACATCGAAAGATTAGGCATTTAACACATTCAAGGAATTTAGGCAGAAGGTTGAAATGGAGTTGAAGTTGAAATTAAAAATACTAAGAACAGATAGAGGAGGTGAATTTACATCTAATGAATTCACCAAATACTGTAAGGAGAATTGTTGGGAATTATAGAAGTTTCTACTGAATGAATTCTGCTGACAGGAATCCTGCTGACGTCTTTAGTGGTTTCTACTGATAGAAGTATTCCTGCGGATGAAGAGTTCCTACGGATATAGTGTATCCGTAGCTTTAGAATATGTTAGATGGATATGCTTAGTTTATTTTAGGACAAGATATAGAATATCTTGTATAGTTTTACTTTATAAGTTTCTTGTAAGAAGGGTTTAGGGTTCCTTTTAGTATAAAAGGAACTCACGGCTATGTATTATTAACAACTTGGAAAAACAATCTTTAGTGATAAATAAAGATCCATAGAGGATCAAAGCATTATTAGTTATTTGTGTTATTCTTACTTGTGTTTATATTCCGCGTAGATACAAGTTAGTATAGAGATTCTCTATATAGTGTGTTTGTGATTACATTAACATACTATCAATCCACATGCTCAAAGATCTATCAAGGAGTAGATCCTACAAGTGGTATCAGAGCCTCGGGAGGGTCTCTGTGAAAGAAAAACAACTTCTCTTCAAATTTCCTTAACCCTAACATCATGTCAGATAATGAGTTTGACTCACATGTTTCTCAAAACAAAACTTCAACATCATCTGTTCAACAGTTCACGCTGACTTGCAATAATGCAAAGTTTCCCTATCTAAAGAAAGATGAGTACGACTTAAGGGCCATGAAGATGGAAAACTGGATCATTAGCAGTGATGTTCATCTCTGGAATGTGATCAAGAATGGTAATGGCCCAAGAAGGACTGCAAGATTTGATAATGGCCAAATCATCTATGTTGAACCTGCAACTGCTGATGAAGCAATTGCTCTTCAAAGAGAGACAAAGGCAAGGACCATCTTGCTTCAGTCTCTCCTAGATGATCACATGGGAGATTTTCATCATATTGATGATGCAAAGCTGCTCTGGAGGGCCATTAAAACTAGATTTGGTGGCAATGATGAGTCAAGAAAGATGAGGAAGTCTATGCTTAAACAGGAATTCCAAGACTTCAAGATTTCTGAAGGGTAAGGCATTCACAAAGGGTATGATAGGTTTGTAAAGATCTTAAGTCAGCTCAATCAGCTTCAAGCCAAGCCTGATACTGAAGATTGCAACTCCAAATTTTTAAAAGCTCTGCCCTAGTCTTGGGCTCAAGTCAGCCTTACTCTTAAGGCTAGATGTGGTCTTGAGTTCATGTCTTTTGATGACCTTTACAATAGACTCAGATCACTTGAACTTGACATCAAAGGGTACTCATCAGTAGAAATAACTTATTCATCTGCTCCCTCTCATACAACATTTGTTAGTGCAACTTCAAGCAATAACAAATTAACCTATGTTGAAAGTCCAAGTGCTTCATCAACATCATCTACATACACCACCACTAGAACAACGAGTAAATCAACATCTAGTAATGTATTAGTAGATGTGCTCCAATCTTTTGTTGCTGATTGTGAACCTCATCAGGAACTAGCTTATGAACATTTTGAGCAAGTTGATCCATTGGACATGGAGGAGATGAATCTAAAGTGGCAGGTGGCCATGCTTTCACTCAACATCAAAAGATTTGAGAAAAAGGCTGGAAGAAAGTTCAAATTCAGGAGGTTGTGCCCCAAATGGAGGTTTTTGGTGCATACTTTTCTACAATGTATCAGTCCAAAGTCAGGAGGCTGGGATCAGTTCTCCATTCATCTGGCTTGTGGAATTATATGTCTCTCACTGGGTACTACTTTTAATTTTTCAAGATTTATTTTTGAGGGTATGGTTGATAATGTTAAAGCTGAGAAAAATAAGTTTTTAATGTACCCTAGGTTTCTACAAATTACAATAGGCCTAGAGACACAAGATAGGACACATCAACCTATTGTACCTTTGACTGCTAAAATATTTGCAAACATGGGAAGTGGGTATACTGGGGTACATAGGCCTCTACTACCAGCTATGTTGCCCATTGGCAATGATGCTGAAGAAGGGGATGCTGCTGATGGTGGTCAACCACCTGTGCCTAATGTTGCTGATGTGGATGCACCAGTTGCTGCTGATGCAACTGCACCAGTTGCTGCTGATGCAGGCACATCCACATCTGAGGCTGCTTGCCCATCCAATACTATTGATGCAACTGCATCAGTTGCTGCAGATGATCAGCCACCACCATCCCCAAGACCTGTTGCTCCTGATGAGCAAGTCAATGTCCTTGAAGAGCCAGCAAATTCTGCTTACCAGAATGTTGATGACCTATCCTATACATCTCCTAGGCATACCTTTCACCTAGTGACTCATAGTCCCCCTCATATTACAGAAGAACCTATACTTGAGCCTTTTGTGGAATTTGATGTTGAGCCTACATTTACATCTATGTTTGAGTCTCATAGTGAACCATCTACTTCTCAAATACAGAGGTCTCCTAGTCCAACTAGAGAGACTTTTTTTGAAGAACCTCATTCTGTTGATGGTCTCCATGTTTCTCCTGATAGGTCCCAGGATGCTCCCAAATCAGCAGGTAATCCTACTCATGGAGCTGAGGACCCTGTTACTCTCACCAAAATGTATGCTTTACTTGGCAGGTATGTGGAGCAAGTGCGTAACTTGGAAAAAGAGCTCAAAGATACAAAAGAACCTCTTGGAGGTCAAATTGCTAATCTTCAGGATAAATTTAATGATTTGAAGCTCAACTGGGTCAAAAGAAGAAAAGGAAGTTGGTGATTGACTCAGAGGATGAGCAAGAGGATATGGACTTGGACTCTCTTCATGTGTTGGCAGAGGCATCAATGGCTCAGAAAACACCTTCACCTAAGCCTAAAGCTGCTGACACTATCAAGCCAAACGGACCCATCTTGGTTCAGAGAAGAAAGCACCGAAATATTTGAGCAAGGACTCAGAAGTGCCAGCCAGTGATCAGACTTGGTTCACTATTGATGCTGAAAGTTTAGAAGCACCCTGTGCTGAGCCTATTCATACTGATCCTGCTGATCCACCATCCACTGCTGTTGGTGTGACTTCTGATCATGGACCTACTTCTCAAGCTACACCTGCTACTACATCTTCTGGTGGTGCTACCACTATCTTTGTTGCAGGCTAAACCTTTGTGGGGACTTCTAATGGTGATATACAGCCTGCAAGTGTACTCTCTGGTGTCATTGCATCTGTTGTTGGGACTTCTGCTGGTAATGCTTCTCCTTCCATGGGTTCTGCAGATGTTTCTTCTGATAAAGGGATTCATGAATCTGCTGATGACACTTTGCAAGGTGTTTCTGCTGATCAACCCTCTACAGAGATTCCTGCTGATGCTTCAGTGGTTCCTCCAGCTGTTGCTAATGAACATGCTCCTTCAGTAGAAATTCCCACTACTGTTTCTATTGACAAGGAACAAGTACTTTTGGATGAGGAAGATCTGGGCACTGATCATGTGTCTAAATCAGAAAATCTATCTCAAGCTAATTTCCTTCAAGAACATGAAGATAGATTGAAAAGTACAGCTATGGCTCAGGAGTTGCAAGATAAATATGATACAGAATTTCATGAGGCACAAACTCCGTATGTTTCCACTTTGCGCATTGCAAGACAAAGAGAATTAGATGCTAAAGTATCAGAGTTTGATGAGTCAGATTGGATGCACATTGGGGCTTAGGTGATTGCCGATCCTGGACTTGCTAAGCATATTCTTGGTGTTGATGCTGATGTTGTAGACGATCCTTCAGAAATTGTTGATATTATGAAACAAAGGAAGAGAGCAGCTGATGAGCAAAAAGCCAAAGCAAAGAGAGATAGGCCTCCTACTCAAGCACAGCAGAGGCTATTGATAAGGGAATTTGTGAAGAGTTAGAGTTGTGTTCTTTATACAATTGGCTGGAATAGGAAATATGTTTGGTCCTTGACAGATACAGAGCTGGTTACTCAGTATAACAAGATTTTGACTAGTCTTCACAATGCTGGTATCTATCCTCATAAGCAGCATGTGTCTAGTCTTTCTTTAGAAGAATTTCATTAAAAAAGACTTAAGATTGGTCTTTCTGATGCTACTGAACCCTCTGGTTTTCCTATCGTACTTGAGTCTGCTGAGGATCTTGTTGTTGTTGATAGCACCATTCCTGCTGAACAAGTCTCAATAGTAGCTGACTCAATTCCTGCTGTACCTGTTTCTGCTGAAGTATCTTCTACAGTTTCTGCTGAGGAGTCCACCTCTGTTCCTGCTGTTGATACCTCTTTCAGATATGTTGAGAAAGGGAAGGCTCCCATGGTAATAGAGGATTCTACTCCTAAGCCAAGAACCAGAAGACAGGTCATGGAGGATATGCTTGGTGAGGAAGCTGCTAAGCAACTTGCTGCCGAATTACAGGCTGAAGTTGTAGTTGAGCTTCCTCAAGAGGATCCTGAGGTTGAACGGATTGTCCAAACACAGGTGGAAGAGGATGCTTCATTAACACAATCTGCTGATAATCCTATTGGTGCAGAACCTTCACCTGCTGACATCTCCACTGCTGGTGTTCCATCATCTTCTTCCAATGCTGTTGATGAACCTGAGATGACTGCAGATGATCCTTCTTCTCCTCTTAGAAATGCCATCTATACTCCTGGGAGAAGGATGAAACATATGTCTTCAAGGAGAGGTTATTCTGGGGATGTTGACTTGGATGCTGCGGATAGTTCATTTATTGAGGAAGGATCTGTTGAGGAGTTTCCAGAAGGATATGTGAATGTGTTAGTACACTGGGAGGTCATTGATGGTCAGGTTAATACTATAAGAAGGATGGACAAGTCTACTATGAGTTTCACCTTTTTACAAGAAATTTTGCACCTTAGGGATAGACAGGATCTAGTCACCCTTTATCGTTTGGTGACTGAGTACTATTCCACTCATACTGCTATAGGTGTTGGACTTGACTTGTTAGGTGATCTTCAGGTGTTGTTTGATTCTAAGTCTTTAACTGGTGCTGGCTTTCCTGTTTGGAAGAATAATAATAGGTAGAAAGTATCTAGTTGGAAGTTCTATCCTTTTCCTTATGTGCATGTGGTGCAAACTACATCTGGTCTTACTCTCCATATGTGTTTGGATCTGGATTATCCTTTGTCTGGGAAGCTTATGGAAAAGATGCTTAGGCAAAAGTTGACAGTTCCTCCTAATCCAGTTGGAAATGATAGGACTTTTGCTGAACAATTGATTAGGTTGATCAAGTCTAGAATTCGGACACACAGAGCTGGTTGATCAATTGGTACACTTTTATTTTTATTTTTCTTACTTTTATTATTAGTTAAAAAATAAAAAAAATAAAAAACTAACTTTTGTTGTATGGATTTCACTCTTTGTTGTGTATAGGTACTTGTGTTGGTTAATTACCACACTTATATGGTTATCAACTCACCATGATGTTGACTGTTCTATCAAAGAGTTGGCTAGTCCAAAGGGTACAACTTTGGTAAAGACACATCAAATTTGTTGATAGCTGTAATGGTTTCCTCATAACCATAGGGTACTCAACTCACCCATGCTTCATTGCTGAGAGTTGAAATGGTCATCAATTCACCATGGATCTTATCCTTTGGAAATCCAAAGAATTGGCTAGCTTACAAGTATATGGCTTGTGGTAAAGGCAGTGGAAAACCATATTTGGTTCTCAATTCACCAAGGTAAGTTACTCAACCAAAGAATTGGCTAGTCCTGAGCAAACGGCTACAGGTAATATAACACCCCCATTTTAGGAACACAACGGAATACAACATGAGGTGCTATGTATTAGTCACATAGTACAAGTATAGTAAATGAACTCAAGATAGAGACATCTTTAATAAAAGTTCACATTTCATAATTTTTCAGAGTCAAGCAAAAGGTCCCAAAAGTTTAACATAAGTTTAGAAATACATAGATTTAAAATTTGAAGTCAATATCGAATGAAAATTTTATCAAACACGAGCCATCAAGTAGATATCCATTTCTATGCGCCGCCCATCCAAGCTTAAGCCACTTACGGACCTGAGATAAAACATGCTAAAAGTCAACATAAAGTTGAGTGAATTCATAGAGTTTAATAAGTAATCAGTTGAATACAAGATTTCAAGTTTAAAATACGATGAGCTACGTTGTTATACGCCCATAATTAAGTTGACATGTAATGCATATACAAGTCAAGAAATCTGATTATAGCATCGAGCTCATGACACCGAACCTTGACCTAGATTTAATAGTTACCCCGGTAGGGTAATATTTGCCATTTACCACATATCTCTCAATATTATGTGACCGTTGAAAGATGAGCGCTACTCATTCGGCCAGGCTGGTCAATGCCCAATATGCATATTCATAATACTAGCGTTTACACATAATTAATGGTTCATGATGGGGACTTAATTGGCAAGAATACTCAATGTCTATAATCATGTAATCGGGTCAAGCATACCAAAAACTACTTGTATTCAGTTTGTAAAACTAGCATGTATCCCCCTCGCGAGGTTTAGAAACATTAAAATGAGTAAAGGCGAGGCTATAAACTCACCTTAAGTAGTGGAGTGGAAGAGCACGAATAAAGACAACCGGAGGACCGAAGCGAAACTAGAAATGACATATTACAAGAAACGTGTCTAAGTGAATGCTTATTTAATAAGAGATTGAATGCACATTATTATACTTGATTCATACAGCCAAGGGATTATACTAAGGGTTTTCACAAGTTATATGTTCATGGTTCCCAAAAATAGCAAGTTCCCGAGTTGTTTTACCCAACACATTTTCTAAGTTTTACTAGTGGCTGAAAACTTTCCCCGACTTCCCAAAATCACTACACGCAAACCGTATGTCAAAATTTTAAGTTCTTTATATCCCTAGTTTCCTTTAAGTCCCTAGTGTACTGTAAAAATAAGTTTACTTAAAAATTTGCAGGTCTAGCCACTTTTTATAAATTTTCTTTACTGACCAGTCATAAAGAAAAGTGTGACTGAATTTTACGGCTTACCGTATTGGTCGTCATTTGAAATCTAAAGGTCCTATGAAGGTGAGGCCAATTGGAGGTGATAGATCTATTTGTCTAGTACAGGTTACATATTTAGTTTTCACAAAGTTATGGAGCAAAACTTGGTTTAACCCCCGTTTGCCAACAACATACAGAATCTGAGCCTTTTTAACATAGAATTCAAAGTTTAATCATCCTAACACTTCTAATGGTGAGCCTTTTTTGATAAATAACCCTGAGACATACATCTAGTTCTGTATTATTTTTACTAATTTTATAAAGCCACGTTTGATTCTAAAAACATTAATAATCACAGCCCATAATTTCGGCAATCACAAATCAACCCTAACCTAAATATAACTTATCCCAAACACAATCACCCTTAACCTATGGTCATAATGAATCAAGTAGAACATGCTTATCATAAAGAAGGTTTACCTACTGAGGTTAAACCCATACTTAATTGAATAACAAAGATCCAATTGCATGTGTGAAAATCAAGAGGAAGTGATGAGATTGACTTACAAGAAGTGAAAAATCACCAACAATCTTTTTAGGGCTTGATTAAAAACGGGCAGGAGACACCACCACAAGCTTGGACCTTTTCTTCTATTCTTCAAATAGAGCTTGAGGGCTGTGGAGATGACTCTAAATTATTCTAGAGGAAGACTTCAAGAAAACTCCAATAAATCACCAAGAATCTATAAGAAAACCTTCAAAACTAAGCTTCAAAGTGTCATTTTCTTCAAGGGTCTTCAAGAGAGTGATGTGATGATGATTATATGATCAAAACTGAATGAGATTATGGTGTTTATTTGATGGAAATCGGCAGCAAGCACAAAAGGAGGAAGGAAGATGAATAGTTTCTCTAGATTTGCATGTGAAGAAGAGAGAGAGAGTGATAATCATTATATTTCTTGTAAATGAAAATAGTGTGGAGTGTGTATGGGTATATGGCCGGTTTTGGGGTCCCAAGAGGGGTATTTTATTCCATTCCTTTTGTCAAAAGATAAGTAAATAAAGTGTGGATAATATGTATAAGTGTTGGAGAAAATATTATGAAATTGATGTGAAGTGTTAAAATGACTAATTTTAATATTTCATGGTAGCCTTGGGTTTCTTTGGGGTTTTTAAACGAAATTAAAAATTAAAAACGCAGACTGAAAACGCGAGTTTTTACCAAAATTTGACAAAATCGTGAAACGAAGCAGAAAATGTGAAACATAGAAATTTTTGAATATTAGGATTATATGATGGAATATTAAATCACTAATAACATGAAATAGGATTGGAATCCTAACACGGATCTTGAATAGCTAGAAACGCAAAAATCATTAAATCGGGTGAAAAGTAAAAATGAAATTTTTACTCAAGTGGAATTAGAAATGGAATATGAATTAGATATTGACCTTGTAATTACGAAATGTCACAGTACCTACCCTTTATTGGAATTCTGACCAGGATAGGTGAGGGTACTTGTTTCGAAATTTGTCCTCATTATCCGATGCGAACTCAGGTCCTCGAAGCAAATGATCAATTAACAGAAATACAGAATGAATAGGCATAACACAATCGTAACCGGACGAATCCTCGTAGAAGACAAAGTTTATCTAAAAGTATGACACGCGAAAGTAAACAAATGCAAATTTAGTTTTCCTATAGATGGTCACATCAACGTAGCACGTTGATAAAAGATTTAGATTTACAGTTTTAGTTTGGTGGTCGGTCAAATAAAGTAAATCGGGAAAATAATATCAAGTTTGTTATATATACACCTTATATATTACTTATGAGGAATAAGTGAAAAGAATGAGCAATTAAAAGAAATCAATGTATGCAATACATCACCTAAGAAAATCAAGGAAATAAATAATAAAATAATAGAATTTGACATGAATCCGAAAACCTCAAAATAGAGCAAAAGAAAGTTTCTGATAAAAGAAAACATGCTATAAAAGCATTCTAAGTGATTTAAAAGGAATTCTAAAATGTCTATAAATTTAAGTATTTTTCGTCTTTTTGTAGAAGTTTAAGATATTATAAAGTTTGTAAAATTTTTTTACTAAGTATAGAAATTTTAGAAAATTTTGGCATGAACCATTCATTTGTCGGACGTTTCAATATTTTACAAAACCTCTATTATACAACATAAAATGATTTAATATTATAATCTGATATGACAAAATTTAAACAAGAAATGACCCGCGACGTCCCTTTTGGATTATCACATCCAAAAGTGCACTATAATCACATACGGCTAATCTGAAATCTAAATATAAGAAATAATATGGTTTATAAACAATGCATGCTAATTACTAAGCAATAATAGAATTTTCGGAAAAAATGACACTTAAACGACATATACTCTTTTTCCGGAAAATAAAGAACTTTGAACCATTTCCGGAAAATAAATAACTTAAACAATTCAGGAAAAAGAAACTGTTTATCTAGTTCGGAGTCATTGCCAACAAAGAGCACGGCTCGTCATAACTATGGCGTATAAATTCCACTTGTTATGAAATAAATAAATGATTACATTTGCAAAACAATAAGTTCAAAGCGGTTAGCCCAAGGCTCGGCTCATCATAACCGAAAGCCACAATTTATTCCAATTATAGTTACATATTCAAAATATTAATCTTGTTCGTTTAGCCACAACGAACTATCCAAAAATCAGTCTTTTAGCTTGTCAAAACATTTTTAAGCCACCTAAATCCTTAGGTTTAATTATCACGTCAACTTACATGAACCAAAAATGAAAATAAGTTAAAATCAAACACCCATAATTTTGTGATGTTACAGCTACGAACAAATAAGCACAAGAAAATGGAGAAAATTTTAATAAGCATTCGAATTAGGCAATAAGCCAGAAATAAGTACTTTAGCAAATAGCTTTTTATTTGACCAAATTAACCGCCATGATTTAACTATTAATTTTTACAAAAGAACCCATAATTCAATTTGATTTAAAACTTCAAATTTTGTTAACATACAAACTAACCATCCAATTGAAAAACTAAAAAGACAGGTTGAAAGTTAGCCAAAAGCTACTTGGAGAAGTAATTTGACCCACGAAATTCGTTAAATAACACATTCTTGATTCGATTGAAAATAAACTCGATGTTACGAAGGACTCTAGCTTAAGTCTTGATGGAGATAGATGATGAAAATTGATTGTGATGTTGTTATCTATAGCCTCGGATAGAGGTGCTTGATTCACCTTGAAGGTTTTGTCTAGTGAGCAATGGAAGATCATTCCTCGAACGGTTAGCGATGAGTCCCGATTTATCAACTCAGTGAAAGGTGTGGGGTAAAGGCGATTGTGATATGTTAAAGCCGAGACGATGTCGGTGAGGAGGTGTAGTTACTCGTAAGAAATGAAGACTAGAATAATTAGTGATGCATTTCAATTCTCGTTGACTCGGAATACGGTGTAGAGTGAGGTTAACTACACGGAGTAAGGCAAGAGTAAGAATTTGCTTAGATGTTGTGCTCGATCGTATGAATACCCATGAATTATTTATACTCACGAAAGAGTATTGTGATTCTCGGAAATTAAGTAGAAAGTCAATTAGACATAACCCGTATATAACTATCCCCAGCATTTGAAAAATTTTAGTTGAACATAGGTAGTCAGACTATGTTCCCTAGGTTAAATATAGGTGACTAGACTTTATTTAACCGAGGTTTGATAAAATTTTCAGATACTTGACTTAGCTATACTCGTAATATGTCCGTTGTTGAATGAGTATGGAGTTTGTATAAGTATCTTATATACAAAGAGTGATATAAGTTGATACACACATGATAAAACAAGTATAAGTATGTAGTATGAGTATGTAACATGAGCGAATAAGGCAAATACATGCAGAAAGGAAGTTTTAAGCAGTTCTAAAATAGTTCACACCTGGACTGAATCACAGACCTTTAACAATGAAGGTTTTGGAAGAGAACTTGATGAATATAAAGAAAGTTGCTGAACTTCAGCTTTTGTAAAGAAGAACTTGTTAAATGAAGTTTTAAGTGACAACACAGAATGGTCAATAAAATTTATAAGAAATGACAATCAATAAAATAATAATCAAATAGTCCGCGTGGTAATAGTAAATCTGCGTTTTTAGTTAATAAGACAAAGATAGTGTTATTTGTAAGAAAGTAACCAAAATGGTTCATAGGATGGTGAAAATTTTGGTATAAGGTAATTGACATAATTATGCAAGGTGATAGCAAAATTGTTTACTCGGAACTAGTCCCAAAATAGTTTATGTGGTAATAGTATATCAGCAATTTAGTCTATATGTTGGCGGTAAAGTAGTTTGTAAAAGAGTGACGAAATGTTTGATAGGATAGTGAAAAATAGTGTATAAAATTCTAGCGAAATGGTTTTTAAAGTGATAGAAAAATAGTTTCACAAGGTAATGGCAAAACTCGTTTATAAGGTGTTTACAAAATAGTTTTTATGTGATTAACAAAACAGTAAATAAGTTGATAGTAAGTCTGGTTATTAATTTATAAGGAGTAAATTGCATTTTTAGTCCCTAAGGTTCGGCCAAATTGCAGCTTTGGTCCTTAACGTTTCGAAAGTGCAACGGTGGTCCTCATTTTAAAGTTTTTGCTGCATGTTTGGTCCCTGGTCTCCATCAAATGACAAAAATACCCCTGTCCTTTTCTTTTTTTATATTCCTTTTCAGTTTTTAACATAAATGGTCCTTGTGTTGCGCAAGGCTTTACAAATTTAGTCCTTTTTTCACAAATGGTCATTCTTACACAAAATCGTCCTTGTGTTGCGCAAGGCTTACACAAATGGTCCTTGAGTCCGTTTTTCTTCCGGTTTTTACGTTTTCGTCCGTTTTTCTTACGTTTTTATCTGTTTTTGTCCGTTTTTTTTACGTTTTTGTCCGTTTTTCTTACTTTTTTTTACATTTTCGTCTGTTATTCTTACGTTTTTCCGTTTTCTTTCGTTTTTGTCCGTTTTTCTTACGTTTTTGTCCGTTTTTCTTACGTTTTTTACGTTTTCGTCCGTTATTCTTAGGATTTGTCCATTATTCTTAGGTTTTTTTCCGTTTTTCTTATGGCTTTTCGGTTTTTGGTCCGTTTTTGTCAGTTTTTCTTACGTTTTTGTGCGTTTTTCTTACATTTTTTT
>LBNU01033779.1:197423-207573 GCA_014162995.1 Artemisia annua
CGGGATCAAAAACAACATCCTCACTCCCGAGGGAATGACGGATGGGTGAAACAACAGCATAGGTAAGATAAGGAAGAAAGATCATAACAACGATTTCGAGGTCAAATTCAAAGAGATCCTCCATAGTAAACATAACTTTCTCCTTAGTCTTAGAATCATCCTTCTTCAAATTTTCATCAACAAATTCTTCAATAGAAACGAACGAAGCAAGGATGTCGGGCTGGAGCCCATTAGAGTCCAAACAAGTTAATATACCGGGTTTAAAAATTTTATCTTCAGAAAGGAATGATAATGAAGCATCAACCACGGTAATAGATGACAACTTAGTAGGCTCAGAAACTTCTTCAATTCTTGATGGAGTCGGATCGACTGGAGTTAAAAACTCATCGTGAAGAGAATCAACCATATGATGAACATTTGTAACCTCAGGTTCAGTAACATACTCGTCACTATCCTTAATCTGAATATTGAAGAGCGGATTGTCTGAAATCATAGTAAAATCTGGTTCGAGATCAAATAGAGGATTCGTGAAAGTTGTTTTGAAAGTTTCAAGAACTGGGTCATCTGATTCATTTGAGGTTTCATCAATTTCCGAAAGAACATCGATCTCTTCTGGAGAGAAGCCATCTCTCTCATCTGGTGTGAAAGAGAGATTAGAAGAGTCAGGAATATTTGGTTCAGAAAACGAGGTGGGATTTCCACACGGGGAAATTTCTCCTTCAACGTACTCGATTTCTCCAAAAGACAAGGAAGTCTAACCTTCGTCATACTCGGAACATATCTCATCATGATTATTAATAGACTCATCAGAAACTTCATCGTTCTTCGGAGGGAGAGGGGGTAATGGTTCTTCAAGTAATAAACTTTCTAGAAAACGAATATCTCCTTCCGGATCAAAGTTGGTATCATCAACCATCGTCGATTCGGAATGATTTTTAGCAAGCCACGCCTCGATCTCATCTGAAAAGACATCACTCCTCTCAACCGGCGTAGGAGAAGGAGCGATAGAATCGGAAACGAGAGGATCAGAGGATGGAGTTTCGGTTGAAATAGAATTATCATTAACAGGAGAAGTATCGACCTCTTCCACAACAAAATCACTTCCCTCGATCGTAGTGAGAGAAGGATTGGAAGAGTCGGGAATAGGAGATTCAGGAGATATAATGCCACGTTCATAAAGAAAGGCTCGCATTCTCAGTGCATTCTCTTCTGCTAACAATTCTTCCATGCTTTTGCTGCCATCATCCTTGACGGTTGTGTTGAAATATGATGAAGTACTGTAAAACTTCCCAATTTGAATGGACGCCTCGNTTAGGAAAAATGTTCAAATTCATTTTCGGAGGTGGATAGTGAGTTAATTAAGGGGAAACGATAGACTGAGACGGCTTTTATGTAAAACAATGTTGTGTAAGGCTATGAAAAGTTTTTAAAGATCATAGTAACACTCACGATACTTTGAAAAATAAATGAGACCGTTGTGCCACCCAAAATGCCTGAGAAAGTTTTAGGGGATCATAAAAAAAAATAAATGAGTATGTATAACAGTTTAGTAATTTTGGTGAAATAGATACAAAATTAGGAGAAGTAGGGTTGGATATGATGCCCTAGAGACTGAGTATGTAATGGGTAAGAATCGGTAAAACATTTATTAGGATAGGTAGTCAGGAATAAACCAAGTACATATAAATAGTCTTTATATACATAGTACCAATAGTGGTGCTTCCGACAGTAAGCAGAAATGCTCAGAAAACTTGAGTTCACGGGGAGTAAGACAACCAATAGAAATTGATAAACTGTAACATGTTTCACTATCATATGAAAAGATATAACGTACGGTCATGAGAAAGTTTAGAGACCATTGTAATCGCATACAATGTCTGATAAACAAGAGAGACCATTGTAATCGCATACAATGTCTGATAAATAAAAGAGACCATTGTAATCGCATGCAATGTCTGAGAAATAAGAGAGACCATTGTAATCGCATACAATATCTAGAAGATTTTAGTAATCATATGGAGAAACGTCATATATAAAAATATATGGCGATGCTTCAGGAACAAGCAGGATAGTTGAAAAATATCTGAAGTAGATATAGAAATATTCATTATATCCATACGTATAACAACGGTGCAATCAAAAGATGTGTATAAATTTCCAGATGAAAGTTTATAATGCTCGTGAATAGCATAAAATACAACAAGGAAATTTTATGCATAAAATTTATATATAAGTGATATTTTCGCGGATTATCGAATGAGTTAGGAAATAATTATAGTGATTATATAATTATTGATAATATAGAATGATTAAGATATATATATGACGAGTGCGTTTTCAAGCGGTGAAGCTTTTAAACTCGAGTCGTAGTCCCAACGAGGGTTGAACTGATCTCGTCACTCAAGATCGTGAGCTATGTGAGATGAATAGGTTTAAAAGATGATTTTGTTTTGTTTATACTACAACGACAAATTAAAATGCAGTTAAAGTAAAGGAAAGCAGTAAAGTGACGCAAAGGAAGTAAGCAAGTAAAAAGACATGTAATAAAGTTACTAAAGAAAACAATAATTAAAGTGCGATAAGTAATGAAAACGGTAAATGAATTTAAAAGACAATATGTTTGCAAAGCGACGCGAGTAAGTTCATTAAGTGTGAGCTAATGGTTTGTGACGAGTTAATTTCCTTTCTCGAGATTAGTTGTCAATTAATCTTTTGAAGAGAGAATAACTCTAGACAAGTGAATTAATCGTTCTAAGGTTTTTGTTCTTCGAATAATTAAATCACCCGTCTAAATAATCTTAACGATTATTAACCACAAACCTTTAATACTCGCACTTAACTCACAAACTCGAGTTACTAAGCAAACACGATTAAAACTACTCACGACTCATTTTAAATAAAGTAAAGCGATAAAGAAATTATAAAAAGACTTGTAAACATTAAACGTAATTAAAGTTTAAAACTAAAGACGAAAAGATACAAGACTTAAATAAGAAAACATTACTAAAAAGATTTTAAGAAAATTTCGGCAGAGTTCCGTTTAGATTTGGAGAAATAAAGACCTCACTCGATGAAACGATGAGGGGAACTCGTGCCTAACTCGGAAAAAGAAAGAAATGAAACTTGAAAAGACATGAAACACACCATACTCGCAAAGAAAGACTCCATACTCGCAATTAAGGACCTTGATACTCGCTAACATGAACTAGGGCTCCTTACTCGCAACAATTGGAACCATACTCGCTAACATGCACATGATACTCGCAAGAATAAAGTTTTGATACTCGCTAATATTTTACTACCATACTCGCTAAACACTTAAATTCCATACTCGCAGAAAATGCAAAATGATACTCGCTAAAGTCATGCTCATACTCGCAAAACTCGAAAGAATTTGTCCATACTCGCAGAATTGAATCCAAACTCGCAAATCCCTAATCTGTTACTCGCAAAAACATTAAGAAAAACGAATTGAACTTATTAACGTGAGCTAAAGATTAAAATCAAATGAAATCTAATAAGATCTTTATGCAAAACTAATTCAAAAAGCTTAATGAGCTTATAAGAGCTAAATAAGCCACGACACAAACAAGTTAAACCCTAACCCATTTTATTTCTTATTCGAATAGAAACATGCAAAGGTGGTGAAAAATTTGTAAAAGCTTTTATGAAAGATTGATATAAACGTAAACAAAGATTCAAAACTTGTAAAGATTAAAGAGAAAGATTAAGATGAAAGACAATAAGCTTGAAAATAAGACATGAAAATAAGCTTGCATTAAAAATAAACTTACACTAAATAAAACTAATTACCTACTCCTATGAGGACCAACCCTCTAAATCTAACCAACCTTCACAATGAGGTTTAATCATCTACTTATAGGCCAAGGCTTTCACATGTTTTGACATTGTTGCACATTTAGCCCTTGAACCTTTACAACTTATGAAAATAACACAAGAACTTCATTACAAACGTTACTAATACACTAAATACTAAACGTAGATAACATCGTTGACTCGGCTTTTGACACTTTTCCATATCTCGTGCTTGCTTTAGGGCTTTTTGGTTGATTTTGTTGCCATTTATGCAATATCCTTCCCTGCACGATCACAAACACAAAAACACGATATCTTTGGCGTTTAACGTTAGTTTTTGGTCAAATAGAGCCTGAAAATGGTGAATAAAAGGTATGTGAATAAGCACATACGAAAATCCCCCAGACTAAGGTATTGCGTGTCCTCACGCAATGAAATCACGTCACGCTTTAAAGATAAATAATTTAAAACCTCTCTTTACTAACTTTGAAAAGTAGCAAAACGTTCAAAGGAGATAAGAAAGCATTTATTCCCTAAAACGCCCCGGTTTTCCATTTTATTCCGTAT
The DNA here is from genome assembly GCA_014162995.1 of Artemisia annua. NCBI lineage: Eukaryota > Viridiplantae > Streptophyta > Magnoliopsida > Asterales > Asteraceae > Artemisia > Artemisia annua. The sequence continues at coordinate 201,807 of LBNU01033779.1, forward strand.
GCTACTTTATTCTACTCACTTTAGCTTATGACGGTGTTCTTGACTTTCATTATCTTTTCAATAACGATTAAGGGTCATAGAGTAAGAAAACGATTCATAGAAAAGTGACCGATTGGATAAAATTCATCGTCCCTGATTTTTCACAAGCCCCCAAACTAAGCGTAAAAACGGATCATTGTTTAATTACAAATTAGATGCCAACGCTACCCATGGAAGTTACTCGTGTACCTCTTGCTCCCATTTTCCTATTTTTGTATCTCATTATTTTATTTTTGTGAGAGAAATGAATTTCTTCATAAGCATCTCGTTTCATATTTTTTTAGTCCGATAAAGATACCAAATTCATACGCTAAGTAGTTATCGATCTTCTCTTAAGAAGGTTTGCTTGAGAAATGTGATCCACATCAAGGATATTGGATACATACAAAGACTTTGGAATACATCAAAAATAGACATAAGTTGGCGAGTACATTTCACGTGCACCTCATGCGTCCGATCTAGGATCGTAACATGCACCTCACGCGCGACCAACTTTAGTCTTAACACTAGAACTCATGATCCATAAATCTTCAACATACATCCTTATTCTTTCTTTTCTTTTTCTTTTTCTTTTCTTGATACTTTTTTTTTTCACTTTTTTCTTTCTTTTTCTTGCCTTAGTAACTTCTCAACTCCGAACCTTCACGGTTTCAATCCAAGACCTACCGCCAACTGCTAGGGTTGGAATCTAGGATCCAAGGTCCGATCTCAATCCGAAGTCTTAAAGCACCTTAGCTCATACATAACAACGGGCTTTTGGGTAGCTCCGAAACCACATGCGTACTACGCTTATTCAACGATATACAATACAACTCAATTGACGTGTATCCATGATGTGTACCCAATTTCCCAAGCAAAGATTCTCTTAAGAAGATAAAGAACTACTCATCGGCTAAACCTAACATCTTTAATTAGCACACAAGATATGGGGTGAAACAAGCTGATGGGAACGAAAGGCCACAAGTACCTTCGATGAGCTTTAAAGAGAACCACTACTCCACGTATGGTAACTAACTTCTAAATAAACACTATCATATCTCATTCTCCGCATTTTGAAAATCTCAAATAATGAGATCCGCGGATACTTAGCCGATAATTTTAAGCCATGCATATATAAAGTAAAGTACGGGAGCCGACAAAAGAGTAGCTCCTTGTGTACAAAACTAGCAAAAGCTTTTATGATCATCTTTGGTTAAGGGAACATGCTAGGGCTCAACACGCCCGGATCAAGTCAAAATTTTTATTCCCACTCTTACCTAGTAGGAAAGTCAAACTCGGTGTCAAAACTTTTATTCTATTTTTGTATTTTTATATTTTTCTCATTTTTTTGTGCTTTTTGCTTTGAAAATTTTCAAAATTTTTCAATTTTTTTGGATTTTTGAGGAAAAACGGGGTTGCGTAAGTAAACGACAAAGGTGAAAGTGCTAGGTCAATCAAATCGAAGATTCACCCCCCCAGACTAAAGATAAACATTGTCCTCAATGTTTTCAAGGTAAGGGTAATCCTAACAATAAATCTAAGGCCGTTTATTAAGTATGCCAAAGATACCATTAGTCGATAAGATTTGGATATATGATTTCCAAGCAAGCAGCAAGACATGGGACTCGAGTGGAGATGAGACGATCCACGAGCACGAGAGTCATCATGAATTGGGGAAATCCTGCACAAACACAAACAACCAAGCAAACACAAGATTGGAAGAGGTCGCCCTCCTCGCGTTACTTATTAGATAATAAAATAAAATGGATAAGCATGGGGTGCCTCCCACGAAGCGCTTGTTTATTATCGAGTCGTGTAGCTTAGACTCGCCCCGAATTTACTTGTCCTTGGGGGAGCAAATGAAACGAACACCCGGGAAGAGAAACGGAGATGCCGGGGTCAAAAACAACATCCTCACTCCCGGGGGAATGACGGATGGGAGAAACAGCAGCATAGGTAAGATAAGGAAGAAAGATCATAACAACGATTTCGAGGTCAAATTCAAAGAGATCCTCAGGGGTAAGCACAACTTTCTCCTTAGTCTTATAATCATCCTTCTTCAAATTTTCATCAACAAATTCTTCAATAGAAACGTAAGAAGCAAGGATGTCGGGCTGGAGCCCATAAGAGTCCTTACAAGTTAATATACCGGGTTTAAAAATTTTATCTTCTGAAAGGAACGATAATGAAGTATCAACCACGGTAAAAGATGATGAATCCTTAGTCGATGACAACTTAGTAGGCTCAGAAACTTCTTCAATTCTTGATGGAGTCGGATCGACTGGAGTTAAAAACTCATCGTGAAGAGAATTAACCATATGATGAACATTTGTAACCTCGGGTTCCGTAACAGACTCGTCACTATCCTTAATCTGAATATCGAAGAGCGGATTATCTGAAATCATAGTAAAATCTGGTTCGAAATCAAATAGAGGATTGGTGAAAGTTGTTTTGAAAGTTTCAAGAACTGGGTTATCTGATTCATTTGAGGTTTCATCAATTTCTGAAAGAACATCGATCTCTTCTGGAGAGAAGTCACCTCTCTCATCCGGTGTGAAAGAGAGATTAGAAAAGTCGGGAATATTTGGTTCAGAAAATGAGGTGGGATTGCCACACTGAGGGATTTCTTCTTCAACGTACTCGATTTCTCCACAAGACAAGGAAGTATAACCTTCGTCAGACTCGGAACATATCTCATCATGATTATCAATGGACTCATCAGTAACTTCATCGTTCTTCGGAGGGAGAGGAGGTAATGGTTCTTCATGTAATAAACTTTCAAGAAAACGAATATCTCCCTCCGGATCAAAGTTAGTATCATCAACCATCGTCGAATCGGAATGATTTTTAGCAAGACAAGCCTCGATCTCATCTGAAAAGACATCACTCCTCTCAACCGGCGTGGGAGAAGGAGCGATAGAATCGGAAATGAGAGGATCAGAGGATGGAGTTTCGGTTGAAATAGAATTATCATTAACAAGAGAAGTATCGACCTCTTCCACAACAGAATCACTTCCCTCGATCGTAGTGAGAGAAGGATTGGAAGAGTCGGGAATAGGAGATTCAGGAGATATAATGCCACGTTCATAAAGAAAGGCTCGTATTCTCAGTGCATTCTCTTCTGCTAACAATTCTTCCATGCTTTTGCTGCCATCATCCTTGACGGTTGTGTTGAAATATGATGAAGTACTGTAAAACTTCCCAATTTGAATGGACGCCTCGTCATCATCATCATTGTAAATGAAGGGCTTACGATATTGAGAGCTTTCTTTAGATGCTCGTTCTTCAGCTAAAAGTTCTCCATACGTTTTCTGATGAGAGTCTTCTTGGGTAAGTTCATTGTTCAATTTCTCAAATGCGATCATCATATCTTGAAATTTTTGGTGAACATCAGGAGAAAATGGACAGTTGGTGCTAAGGTGCGAACCTCCACAATGCTCACACTCGTATGATTGTTGTAACGGATTTGGTGGATGTTCAAATGAATCATGATTGAAATACGGTTCTTGCTCATAAGTGTTTTGAGGAGGAAAGTAAGAATCGTTTTGAGGATAATTGTAGAAGTTTGAATTGAAATTTTGAGAATATGAATTTTCATCTTCGACAGCACAAAACAAACAATTTCCATTAATAAGACTTCTACCACACCTCATGCAAGTACACCATTGACAATATGCCGATGCCGAAGTCGGATCCAAAGAATTTCCACATCCATTACAGAAAGATTGATCAAACGAAGATAAGTAGGGCTGAGGTAGGTAGTCAGAAAAATTTGAAGGATAGTTGTATGAATTCGGGTTTTGATCATAAGTGTAAGAATTACAATTCGAACAACACCGTTCTGAAGATCATTACCACACCTTTCGCACGTACACCATCGACATGGTAAACCATAAAGTGGTTCACCACAACGAACACATAATGAATCCATAAGAATTAAACGATTAGAGGTTAAGAAGATTATTTTTGGATTTTATATTTTGAAAAATGAAAAATTAAAAATGAAAACCAATTTTTTAAAAATCTTTTTGGATTTTTGATTTTAGAAAAGTGAAATCAAAAGTGAAAACAAATTTGAAGAGAAAATCTTTTTGCGTTTTTATATTTTGAAAATATTTACAAAAGCATTAACTTCTCGAAAGAAGGGTCTCCAAAACACATTACTCAAACGATCGAACGACTCAATCTTATCAACCGCTCCCCGGCAGCGGCGCCATTTTGACAAGTGCGTTTTTCAAGCGGTGAAGCTTTTAAACTCGAGTCGTAGTCCCAACGAGGGTTGAACTGATCTCGTCACTCAAGATCGTGAGCTATGTGAGATGAATAGGTTTAAAAGATGATTTTGTTTTGTATATACTACAACGACAAATTAAAATGCAGTTAAAGTAAAGGAAAGCAGTAAAGTGACGCAAAGGAAGTAAGCAAGTAAAAAGACATGTAATAAAGTGACTAAAGAAAACAATAATTAAAGTGCGATAAGTAATGAAAACGGTAAATGAATTTAAAAAGACAATATGTTTGCAAAGCGACGCGAGTAAGTTCATTAAGTGTGAGCTAATGGTTTGTGACGAGTTAATTTCCTTTCTCGAGATTAGTTGTCAATTAATCTTTTGAAGAGAGAATAACTCTAGACAAGTGAATTAATCGTTCTAAGGTTTTTGTTCTTCGAATAATTAAATCACCCGTCTAAATAATCTTAACGATTATTAAACACAAACCTTTAATACTCGCACTTAACTCACAAACTCGAGTTACTAAGCAAACTCGATTTAAAACTACTCACGACTCATTTTAAATAAAGTAAAGCGATAAAGAAATTATAAAAAGACTTGTAAACATTAAACGTAATTAAAGTTTAAAACTAAAGACGAAAAGATACAAGACTTAAATAAGAAAACATTACTAAAAAGATTTTAAGAAAATTTCGGCAGAGTTCCATTTAGATTTGGAGAAATAAAGACCTCACTCGATGAAACGATGAGGGGAACTCGTGCCTAACTCGGCAAAAGAAAGAAATGAAACTTGAAAAGACATGAAACACACCATACTCGCAAAGAAAGACTCCATACTCGCAATTAAGGACCTTGATACTCGCTAACATGAACTAGGGCTCCTTACTCGCAACAATTGGAACCATACTCGCTAACATGCACATGATACTCCCAAGAATAAAGTTTTGATACTCGCTAATATTTCACTACCATGCTCTCTAAACACTTAAATTCCATACTCGCAGAAAATGCAAAATGATACTCGCTAAAGTCATGCTCATACTCGCAAAACTCGAAAGAATTTGTCCATACTCGCAGAATTGAATCCAAACTCGCAAATCCCTAATCTCTTACTCGCAAAAACATTAAGAAAAACAAATTGAACTTATTAACGTGAGCTAAAGATTAAAATCAAATGAAATCTAATAAGATCTTTATGCAAAACTAATTCAAAAAGCTTAATGAGCTTATAAGAGCTAAATAAGCCACGACACAAACAAGTTAAACCCTAACCCATTTTATTTCTTATTCGAATAGAAACATGCAAAGGTGGTGAAAAATTTGTAAAAGCTTTTATGAAAGATTGATATAAACGTAAACAAAGATTCAAAACTTGTAAAGATTAAAGAGAAAGATTAAGATGAAAGACAATAAGCTTAAAAATAAGACATGAAAATAAGCTTGCATTAAAAATAAACTTACACTAAATAAAACTAATTACCTACTCCTATGAGGACCAACCCTCTAAATCTAACCTA
>LBNU01033782.1:0-17544 GCA_014162995.1 Artemisia annua
CGGCTTAGGATATGATACAAATGAAGCTTCAACTCGCAAAACAAAAAGTGTAAGATTTAAAAGTGAAATTAATGAATCTAAACCATTAGAATCAAAACCAAAATACATACTTTTAAAAGATAGATTAGTACCCATTGCTAGTGATGAAGAAGTTAAAAGTTTTCGTAAATCATCTTTAAAACCCGATGCCGAACCTTTTAAACCTAAGATGAGATCTAAAACTCCACCACCTAGAAAACAAACAAGTTCCTATCATAGGTCTAAAAGTCCTCAAACTAAAGTAAACCAAAATAGACGAAACTCTAACAATAATCGACAAATGTGGAACTTCAAACCGTGGTGAATGTTTCCACCATATATGCACCCAAGTCAAATACAAAACATGTTCGGATCAAACAACTTTGGTCAAATGAGACAATGGGGACCAACGTAGATAATTCACCATACAAGCTTGGTAAATTAAGTTGTTACCACTAGTCCGTTCAACTCTTTGAAGACCTTGAAGATAAACGCTTTGAAGACGCAAGGTACACATTTCCTTTTATTTTCTCGTCTAAGAATGCATGCTTAGTTTAATCTTTAGTATTTATGTGAGTTTGCTTGACTTGTTGTTTCGTTTTGCTTTTATATTTATACATATATCTCACAAAAAAACGGTACTGTATCTATATCATATACTAGTATCAATCTAGGCCAAAAATGACCTTTATCGTCAACACCATAGGGGGGTTTCCCGTTTTCTGAACAGATCACGAACGTGACATTTGTTTACGTTGACTCAAAGGTACGAGCGGTAAATAAACAGCCACACTAATGATCGCCGATTCTGCTGTGACATTCTTCGTAAAATATTATGTCCCATTTTGTGCTATATATGTGACCTAGCAGGGTAACTGCGGTAATATTTTCATCATTCGCCTAGTCACGTGCTTAAGTTGGACCTGCTGACCGATGCAAATCAGCTCGGAACTAGTCCACCGCTATACGACTACCATGACACCTCATTGAACAATATCATTCACATATTGAACAGTGTGACCCAAACCACGCAACGATATAGGCACACGCAAGCTGACTCTGTTATCGATGGCTAAATTATGCAGTCAAGTTTGTCACACCATTATACCCTACAACGTGACTGCTATTTCTTTGCTGAATAGTTAGCACATACTGAATTTTAAATGTAGTGCAAAGAGAGTCGAACCAATGTCTCGTTGGTCACACTTAAACCATACAACATGATTAAGTGATAACCCGCAACAATTCGACCACATCCGTCACGTAAGTTACTCTATGTGACTGTCTCAAGTTTATGTGTGGTGTTTGCTCTTGCAAATCCTAATTATGTATATCGTCCACATTTAATTGCAGCACATCATTCGTGACTCTATAGGCTTTACCAATAAGTCACACCATATCACAAATGTGTATCTAAATCAATCAGATATGGCGACGTATGATCGACAAGGTATAGTATGTGACCATACATTCAAAACTGAGTCTCATGTACTGTTACTTGACTTTCTAAGTCAAATTTCAAACTTTAATGAAGTAACATGCTTCCTCAAGTGCCTGCAAGTGTCATATACATTGATACAATTATGGAAAATGCAATACACTATTGTACTAGCAGTAGTAAGCTAAACTATACAGCCATTTAACTATAATATACAGCAGCTCTAACTTTCTGTACCAACAACAGTGGATATCTCACAAAAGTGACATTGACTATAGACCTCTACCAAAAGGTGTTTTTATAACATCAATAAACAAGTAGTATGACTACCGAACCCCCCTGCTCCCTCCAATACACCATTATCATGTTTGGTTTCTTCAGATGGGCATCGACATGCCTCTGTGATACTGAGCAAGCAGCAATCTCTTTCAACGAGATAGTCTAACTGCTCTCTGTACGCCCTTCTTCCCTATATGATTTGCTAGATATCACACACAAGTAAACTCAGCCGTCAAAGGATAATTCTTTTTCTCAAGCATAAACAGTCCATTCCACCGGTTGGTTGATATCTGTGATGTACATTGCAGCATCATAAAACTCTATACAGTTGAGCAGATATCACCTCAGAGTTCCAATGGATACTAGCTGGATCAGGTTTTAAACACTATGTACGCTTCACCCACAATCATTGTCTTCACATCTGTCTCTTTTTTGTTTTATTTCTCTTGAACAACTCGCATCATCTGCTCAATCTTCCTATGTCAACCTGGTTCTTATTAAATCTTCATCCCTATTGTACGCTGATCTTCCACCAGCTCTGATACTTCCAAGCTTCTCCAAATCTTATGTGGTAACTCTCCAGTCCATGATCTGCGGTTGTCTCAGCTTGATAGGATCAACATGTCAACGATTTAGCAGGAAAACACCATCATACCTGTCACTACGAGAATAGGCTGCTGTCTTTTCCTCTGTGAATCATTCTTCTTCTCAGAGGGCCTTGTCTTCAAACTGATCCTTTTGTTCTTTGATAGTTTTCTAATACGTTTACCCATCCATGGGGCAAAATTTGCAATAGACTCTTGATAAGTTTTTGTAGATTTCAAGTTCGTCCATACTGTCTTTCCCCTTGGGTAAAGAAAAAGGGAAATGTATCAACAGACCTGACACGCATTAAGCTATTCTTCTTGGTCGCTCATGCGCTGAGTCTTTGTCGGGATTTCTTTTCCTCTTCTGTCTTTGAGTCGCTTTTCGGCTCGAATTAGCTTATTCCAGCACTTCTTCGCCTCTTCCATTTAAAACTTCAGCCAGTGTTACTTCTTGATATTGCTTTATCACACCATCAGCAAGTCTCTTGTACTCTGTCTCCGACTTTAAAGTCGAATCTTCGTAAAAGCTTTTGACTCCGTAGCCGGTACGATCTTCAGTCAGCTTCAAATAGTAGCTAGCATCTAACTCTCCCAGTGACGTTTCTTTGCTCCTCAATCTATCAGAACTGAATGCTACATTGCTCATCGTTCCACTCAGCTTCATCACTGTCTTTGCAACTCTTCACGTAGTACACATACCTACCTCTTCATCACAACTGCAATGCTATGCTCATCTGTCCTTCCACTTCAGCTCTCATCACACCGCCCCCTTACTGCAACTCTTCAGTAGTACCCTACTTACCCGCCGCTCACCCCACTCCCTGATTTAGTTGTAGCAGCAGAAACATCTCGGTTGTACCACCCTTAGGCCATTCCCTTCACATTAATCGTAGCCAGCAATACCAACCATAAAAATTCCATGTGACCATTGGATGATCAATATCACACAAAATACACACATTTGTTCACTTAAAGAGCAGTCATGGTCACACGTTATTAACCATTTTGCCACTTTGTTCAAATTCGTAATGTGACTAACCCCAAAAAAGCAAAACCCACTTCTATGCGTGAATGAAGATCATCACAACGTCACATTTAATTTGTATATTCTCGGGCTAAGGACGGAACATATGTCACACAAAATACACATTTACTAGAACGAGCTCATCTCCAAATGTCACAATATCGTTAAGTATATTCTATGTGGCCAAGAGGACGAACAAATAAAAGATTAAAAACAATACCTCAAAAAGCGACTTTCTGTGAACTAATAAAAGGTGTTTACGGTCCTGAGTAATCGACTAATCAACAACTTGTGCATATTGGTCACCACTATTCGGCGGGTTCTCTTGGCACCTCTTTTTCCTGAAGAGACCCACGCAGAACTCAAAACGTCACCCAATCAGATACCCACCCCGCTACGGTCGGCCGACTCCTTTGCTGAACAGCGAGGAAAAAACGTGTGTCAGACTATATGCAATGTATACGCATATTGCGCGTAGACGTGATAAGAGCATCTTTATCTGGTACCCAGTGATAACTCATATAACGCAGAAGTGAATACCACATAACCCCACCCTACCGTACGCTGATACTAATTACATCACCTGTAAATTATAGCTAGCCGAATATAGACCAGACTAGTACTGATACACCACGCCTATAGCCTTACATTATTAATATCACGATCTTATAGCACCTAGAAACCTCATCTGCTTGATTGTTCTAGACTAGAATTAACTTCCTTTCACGATCTCTTATCTTTCCTCACTCCTGCCTTCTTGCAACTTCGAAGTTCAGACGACACTCATCCGCTCGAGCGTAAGAATGAGTCGACAATCTATGGATGCAACAACACTCCCGTTCCCCGTTGCAGCGTCTCCTTCTAAAATCTCTCGCTTATAAACCCATATCATCACGTACATATACCCTATAACTATATACTATCATATACTAAATATTATACTCATTTCATAAACCGTCCTCATTCTCTCGTCCACTTGACAACTTGATTAATTTCATCCGAAATGATCAAGAAATTTTAATTGACGAAATGTCAAGTAAAAGTGTCAAGTAATTCCTTTCGTGCGAATCCTCTCCAACGTATTTTTGATTAAATATAAATCTAATATATATATATATAAGTATTTTCTTGTTCTTTCCAGAAAAGCAAAACCATGAATTCTCAAAATTTTGGAGGGCGGCCCCCTTAAAATTAAGGGGATCGGCTGCCTAAATAAGGGCGGCCCCCTTAATGTTTAAGGGGGCCGGCCATCTGATTCTCCCAATTCATTTTTTTCCTCTTATCCCATTGGCCAAACACTCCACTTTTCAAACCAACTCCCACCTGCTGCTGCTGTGTCGAACTCCAAACCCAAAAACATCAAAAACCAACTTCCAATTCACCAAATTCGGGTTAATTCGCAAAGGGAAAATTCATCTAACACGATTACCATTACATATTGTAAGTTTTTCATAACACATTTCATCTAATTGGGTCAAATTAAAGATTATGCATGTTTTAATAAATCTTTCAAACTCATGGTTTCCTTGCAATTAGGTCTAGGATTTCAATAACTAAATGCTTCCCTTAGGCTTAGGATGCTTAATTAACAACTAGAAATCAATAATTACAAACCCTCATGTCGAAAATTTTTGAAAAATTTCATACACCTCTTTTCAAAATTTTTGGTTAACACATTGTTGAATAATGCTATAAAAACTTGTTAAAACTAATCACATTATGTTTTTACAACTTGCAAAACATAAAACTATATTTTTCGATTAAGTAAAAATAGTTTTTGTAAACGATAAGAGGATGTTTGGATTATGTCCAAATGATGTCAAAATTAAGTCGTTATAATTTTTAAAAAACGTTGTCGAATTTATAAACCAAAAACTAGTAATCCGGAGTTGTCAAGATATATAATTCATATATATATTGACATACTAGTAGTATTAGTGTCTAGTTAAGGAAGCGTTTGGTTTAACAAGAAAAACGATATTTTTGAGTCAAAATGCAAAACATCCTTTTCAAAAACAAATCTCATGCATAAGAAGCTCGTAAGAAATGACTAGGTTATAATCTAATATAAATCTAGTAAGTTTCATGATATATTGACATGTTTAAAGGGGTGTTTGGATTAATCCATAACTACTTGCTAAACATTGTCAAATATGTCTAGAACGAGTTAAAAATAAAAATAAGGAACTTAGTAAACTACTTCTTAGGATTAATGTCTTAGAGTCAAAGTATGTTTATGTTCCAACATACGTCTTAACAATACATACATATTTATTTTTCTTTATATTTATGTTGGTCTATTGTATTGTTGTTGTGTTTAGATGAAAATGCCAAAAGCGACTACCGAAGATATTTCCCTAACTAAATCCTACATTCCTAAAGTCTCCCAACTCCCTACTACATCTTCTTCTATTGGACGTCTTTATCGTCAAATTGAAGATAAAAACGTTCATGAAGGACGTGTAGTAGATCTTGCTTATGCTCAATCCGACTTCATAAATCGCTTGTTTACAAGCATAAATTTCAATTGCCTTTTCGAAATAAATGAACCCATCATTTCTCGTTTCATAGTCGACTTCTATAGCCAAGTCACGGGTTCAAACCGATGATTTTGGTTACATCACTATCTCCTTCATGATCCAACATCAATTCATCACCATGACTCTCGAACAATTCGGTGAAATCCTTCAAATTCCTTTTCGAGGTCAAGCCGTTTTCACAAACGAGTGGGACCTTGAATCTCTTCATCGCTCTCGTCCTACATCCGGTCCTTATCTTTCCGACATCCCTCATCCTGACGAAATTCGTCAAGTCCTCGGTGTGGAGCGTGACACTACCACCCGAAAAATCAAGTCGAAAAATGTCCAAATCTCTTCAACTCAAATTCTCCTCAAGGAACTAGGCCCCAACATGAAGCGTTGGGAAGAACTCATTCGAGAGAATGCGTTTGGTACCGGGGGACATCGGGACCATCTCCCGGCGTGCCTTGCTCACATGTTGTATTGTATTGCTATCGAAAAGGAATACAATTTGGCCTACTTCTTTATCAAACGGATAGATTGTGCTCGTAGAACTCCCAAAGCCAACCTTCCATATGGGATGTTTCTTACTCGCCTCTATCGTCATGTTATCGAGCACTATCCCGATCTTGACGATAGCATCTACGAGTCCATCTATCCCACTCTTCGTCCTCTTGCTCTAAAGCAAACTCGGCGACCTCGTAGTGACAAGGGAAAATCCCGTCGGCATAGCTTTCACGGCTCATCATCTCGTCTAGAGGATGATGATGACGAGGAAGGAGCCGAAGGGATTAGTACCTCATCATTCACGACTTTCGTCGATAATTTAGAGGACCTTGATCTTCCCTCATATCGAGTTCCATCTCCTCGCTCCCAAACCGATCGAACAATCCATGAGCGACAAACCGTGATCCTCAACCGTCAAAAGAGCTTGCATGAAGAAGTAAGAGGTGGCTTCAAGTCTATGGGGAAGACATTGAAGAATTTGTTTGGAAAGAAGAAGTGATGAAGAAGACTTTAGTTGCTTGATGAACAATATTTATTTTTATGTCTTGAATATTTATGTGATATTTGTCCGATTTGTATTCGGAATAACTTGCATCATACTTGGATTATTTGCTTGAATAATTATGTAGGATGATAACTTGCTTAATTATGTCTATTATATGATTATGTTTGCATAGTTTATATCTTAATATATGTAAGTTTGCATGCTTAGATTATATTTATATATATATATATAACATGTATGCTTTATAATAGACCAAAATCAATATGGAATGTCCAAATAGAGCTTGCTGCAAATACAAAACAGAATAAAACGTTTTTCCAGAAAATTTTTGATTTCTGGGTCGTCAGATGGGCGGCCCCCTTAATTCATAAGGGGCGGCCCCCTTAAAATTAAGGGGACCGACCTCTAATTAAGGGGGCCGGCCACTCTAACAGTAAAATTCATTGTTTTCTTTTGCATCTTGTGATTCCTTTTGGTAGTCTCAGCTATCATTTCCCTTTAAAACTAAACTGATTTTGGAATCCAAGCTTCTATTTTCAAATTAATTCCACTTCTAAACATGTTTTCATACTATATAATCCCCATGCATGTTTAATCCACACTCCATCATCCTCAACCTTCATCAAACCTCATCTATTTCACAATGTCTTCACCAAGAACCACCCACTCAAACAATGCCAAGAAACAAAAACTTGTCATCATGCCACCAAAACAACTCTTCATTGATCTCACCCATGAAGACAACACAACTCCATCACCACCAACTCAATGCTCATCTCCAAGTGCACCTAATGCACCTTCCAAAACACCATCCACAAATGGAGCCTCCACCTCTTCCATACCATCCACTTAATCCATCAATGACTACATCAACAACCACTTATCACCACCACCAAGAGTTCCACCACCACAAACTACATCTCTTGACATCACACTTTTTATGTCACCATTTACACCTCTTGATGCACACTTTTCACCATCTCCCAATAATCCACCAACCTACAACCCCATCCCATGGAGCTTACTTGAAGCTCATGGTGACACTTGCTTGTGTTGCATCCACAACCGAACAATTGTGTTCGGGCTTAGAGATGAGATCCACTACATGTTCTCCAACATGGAAAACATGTTACATCAACTTCAAACCACCACCAACTCAACTCCACCACCACCAACAACAACCACACCTCCACCACCACCATCCACAAACACTCCTCCACCATCACCATCTCCATGCTCACCATCCATTCCACTCCATTAAACATGCTTGGTGGTTGAAAAATAAAATCATTTTCAAATATTTTGGGAGGGCAAGCTCTAGGAGGATATTCATGTAGAGCTTTTGGTCTAGCTATGTGATGTTTGTAAGCCTTAGAGGCTTTTATTTGGTTTAATTGTATCTTGCTATGATGAATGTAATTTTCTTTTTCATGAATTATTATGGTTATTTGAGTTTATTATCTTGCATGCTATATATATGTGTGTTGCTTGTCCACTAAATATTTTTTGCAAGAATTCCATATCTCGATTTCTTTATGACCTCAAAACGAGGGGGAGTATACGTCAAGGGGGAGCTCCAAGCTTATCGGGATAAACCTTTTTGATGCTAAAAAAAGGGGCAGAAGTGATATAAACTCATATTAATACTTGTATATAAACTAATTCTTCGCTTAATGAGTTTAGATTTTGTAATCATCAAAAAGGGGGAGATTGTTGACATAAATAATGCGTAAAAACGTTATTTATATTTTTCGATATCTCTACGTTTTGATGATCACAAAATAGAAAATCATTAAACGTAAGATTACTACGTAAACAATTATTAAGCTAGTTTATATCATTATATCCAACTTAATCACTCAAGGTATGGATAAACAAGTGCTTAATATATCTCATGATCAAAGGGGTATTTAATTAATTAATACAAAGTTTATTTAATTATATAAACATATTATATAATTTTGAAAAACAATTTTGGAAATAAAGAAAAATGTTTTAATCATACTAAATATATGAATTCAAATTTTTAACCAAAATCAGTTAATTTTTCACCAAATAAACTTTCCCAACAAAAGACAAAAAAATCTGGCCGTTACAGTAGGCCGGCCCCCTTAATTATAAGGGGCGGCCCACTTAATTTTAAGGGGGGCGACCATGAATTAAGGGGACCGGCACGCTCCCTGTGTCAGATTTTGTCATAATTTTTCCCCTATAAATACCACCTTAAATCTGGTATTTTTCCTCACCTTTTGCACGAAAATTTCAGATCTCAAATCTCTCTAAACATCCTCCAAAACCCTTTGATCATTAGATTACTAATCCTTGTTTCAAGTGATTCAATCCCTCCACATCCATCCTCATTCAAAGTGCAAAAGAAGAATACTCCTTCAACAAACAAAGTGCAAGAAGTATTGTAGTCTAGTTGTGTATATTGTGTACATTACTTGTATAATTGTGTTGTGCTTGTAATAAGTAGTGTAGAGAAGTAGTTGTGTTGTGAAGAAGAAGAAGTTGTGTTGTGAAGAAGAAGAAGTTGTGTTGTGTTGAGAAGAAGAAGAAGTTGTGTTGTGTTGTGAAGAAGAAGAGAAGTTGTGTTGTGTTGTGAGATTGGTTCTAGCTACCATTAGGACCCGACATTTAGCTTTGTGTCGTTAAGCCTGGTGTAAGCGACGTTGTGTAAGGTTTTCTCCGCCATAAGGGAGTTTGTTGACATAGTGAAGAAAACTCTCGAGTAGGTGACTCGGGGAGTGGAGTAGGAACAAGGAAGGTGTCCTTGTAGCCGAACCACTATAAATCCTTGTGTTGTGGTTTGATCTTTCTAACTCTTCTCATTCATTACTCATTTACTTACATTATATTAGCTTAGTTAGTTAGCAATATATATTTGTTCATATAGTGCAAGTCTTGAATTCACATAAACTAGAAACGAAGTTTTTTTTAAACGAACTTGTTTTCATAAATTTTAAAACGGACGTAAAACTATTCAACCCCCCCTTCTAGTTTTCCACACCTTTGTATTCGTTATACACGTAACACATATATTTTAATTGACATCCTAGATGTTCAATATGCCATCTAACAAGTGCCACAAAGTTCTAATATCAATTATAACATTTATACAATTAATTCGACACGTTTAGAAGTTGTGATGGACACTTTGGTTATATTTTCATCACTTAGTAATTTTGGGGTAACTTTGATATATTTGCAAACTGATTTATCACTTAAGCTTTGATGGATTTTCTTGTAAAATATATTAAAGACACATATATATTTTCACACATACAACATGCTCGTATTACCAACATTTAGGTGGTACAATTTTTAGTAACTAATATAAAAATTTTGATCATTTTCTGGACATGTTTATAAGTCAGCTTGACACTTTTTGAATCTTAGCAAAACACTTAGAAAATTTATGTGACTCTTAACTGTTTTAAAAAACGAGTTTGGTCATTTACTTTGACCATGTATTTTGTAAAATTGACACAGAACTGTATCGTTTTTGAGCTTGAACTCATTGTTCACTTAGTATACAATCAGTAGACATAAATTATTTGACCTATTGAACTCGTTTACTCTATTTTCTAGACCTAAAGCAAATGGCATAAAACCAGTTTTCAAAACTCATAAAAATTAACAAGTGGGCTTAAAAGCCCAATAAGCTCACTTTAAGCTTATGCCATAAGCTAGTCCTAAAAGCTCTTTTGATATTTCATTAGGACCCTAGGACAAGCCCAAAACCAGGCCCAAACCCCTAATAAGCCCAATGGATCAAAAAGTGTTAATGGGCCTTAAAAGTGTACTCGTTAAGCCCATTTTATTGAAATAAGTGATTTTTAAGTTAATAAGCTGGTCCAATAAGCTATTAGGAATGTTTTGAGCTTATTTAGAAAATAAAAATGTTAAACTTTTAATTTGGTGAAATTTGGACTAAATTTGCAAAATTTTATAAATGAGGGACTAAAAGTGTAAACTTTGGAAACTTAGGGTCAAAACTGTAAATTCTGACTTTCTGGGCTATAAACTACAATTATTGAAACTTTTGGGTAAATATTGTTAATAAGGATACTCTTGGACCTAAAATGAAATAATATTTAACGTTGGACTAAATATGTAAAGTTTATACCGTTAGGGCTAAAATTGTAACTTTTGTGAAACTTAGAGGATTATTCTGTAATATTGTTTTATAAAAATTATAATAATGTTTTATACACATATGTACATATATTTGATGTAAAAAAAACTTTATAAACTTAACTTATATATACGTTATATAATTTGCGTAACTATAATTGATTTTTAACGATATATAACTATACGTTTGATTTTTAACGATATATAAACTTAACTTACATCGCCACATGTCGTCTACACACTTTGACTTTTTCATGATAGTTTTTCCATCACACATCGATCATCATCATTGTACTCACAAGTTATATGTATATATAACTTTGCTTTTGAACTTAGGGCATTCAAAACAAACTCGAGTTTGGAACACAAATAATGACTAATATTCGCGATAAAACTGGACTTAGACTATCAACTAAAACTTGCCATATCTCTTAGGTTGTGTGTGAAGCCGTTGCCTTGCATCGTTTGAGATTACGATACTACCACTACTATTGTACTACTAAGGTGAGTTCGTAGCCTCACTTTCTACTGTTTAACTGTTTTTACAATCCCGTTGGGGGGGGGGGGTGCATGCTACTAATTTTATACTCGAATACAATGTTTTAAACTGTAAACTGGTTCGCATGTTTTATTGTCACTAAGTAACTGCTTGCCATGTTTGAAGTCCATGTATCATGAACCATTAATCACTTGCGAGTGAGCGCGAATATTGTGAATAGGCCTATTGGAATTAACAATCCCGTTCTTATTGACCCAGATAGGGGAAATCAAATGCACTATATTTGGAACACGAGGTAAAATGGCAATTTACCTACTAGGGTGACAGTTAAACAATTTAACCAATTTCTATTGGTACGATGGGGTTTACGCGTTGGTTGTCATGAGCTTAGTGAAATAAATACTGATTTTGTTCTTCAACGATGAGTGTATAACAACGTAACTCACACTATGATTATTGTGTTCAACAACCTAAACTAAACCTATGGATTTCACTCAACCTTTGTGTTGACTATTTTAAGCATGCTTTATCTCAGGTAACTAAACAAGAAGGAACTTGAAGGCACGGAGTGGGCATGAAACCCGGCATGAGCCTAAATAAATGTGTTGACATATCTCAAATAAATTTGTTGTTTAAATTACGAAACATCTTGGTATCTTGGATATTTGGTATTTTGAATAAATTTAACTTTAAAACGTCACTTTTGTGTCATTTTCTATGATTGTGACAAAGATCCTCTATGTAACATCCCATAAGTCTTCCGCTGTCATGTTCAAATTTTGGGGGTGTTACAGATTGGTATCAGAGCCACGGTTATAGAGAACCAAGTGTTTTAAACACTGGACTATAACTATGCTTTTAAAACGGACCATTTTTACAAAATACCACCTTACGCCCTCCGTGCCTACACGTTTCCAACGTCTGGTAGAGATGTTACTATTCATATGACTTCTTATATATGTTATCATGTTTATGATTATGCTAGTGACTTATATTTACTAATCGGGATTATTATAGTACCATGTCTTCGTATTCCCACCCTATTGTCTTGTCATCGGATTCAGAGGCTGAGGATACCGCACCTCTCACTTCAGCCTTTTCTCTAACTGTCATGCCTATGTCACCTGCTACTGATAGGTACATGCAGAGCCAATAGTGGCTACCTGCATCTGACTCAGAGGTTTCTCCTCTGGCATCACCTGGTCCAATTCACCGAAGCAGGCGAGTTTGACAACTCCAGCCTTATGAACCAGCCCCTGCTGGAAAAGCTTTCCGTTATCCTGGGGGAAAGATATTTTATAAGTACTAGCAGGGTACCCACGCGATGCGGCGGCGGGTACCCTGTGACTAAATTTCCGGCTAATAAATGTTACTTTGTTTTGGGCTGCTGGATTTAGATTTATGGTTTGGAAGCTTAATTAGATTGTATACTGTGGTTAAATAGTTGTATATTTTAGTGAAAGGGTGAATTAAATTGTGTATTAATTGTGTGTGTTGAATAGTGTTTTTTAGTTTTATTTGTGCTTCAACTACTTGTAAATTATGCTTTTTCACTTGTATTTTTGAATGAAGAGACGTTTTTAATAGTGTATTAATTGTAATATATGAGTAGTGTGTTTTTAGTTTTATATGTGCTTTAGATACTTGTAAATAATGCTTTCAAGGTTGTATTTGCTTAAAATTGTATTAATGGTGGTCTTAAAATATTAAAGAGGAGGGAAGTACCTTCCTCTATTATAAGTAGTATAGATATCGCTCGGAAAAAGGTACGTGCTCCACCATCAGCTCCTGTCACACCACCACTAGAATCAGCTGTGCCACCACCACCTACTATCTTCTACCAATAGATCCATGAACTTCTTACTAGAACAGTACTATAGGCATTTTTGAATGTTTGGATGCACGTCTTTTGTTCAACAGATTTGATCGGCATTTCGTGCCTTGATATGTGTTAAATCACATATCGTTTATTCACCATTTTAAGACCAAAAAGACCGAAAACGCTAACAAATGCCAAAGATATTTGTTGTTTTTGTGTTTTTAAATGTGCAGGTACGGATATACGTGAAATGGACAAAAATCAAGAGAAAACGACAAAAACGAGCACGATAATGGAAGAGTGAATAAAAGCTGGAACCGGGAAGCACTTTCTTAAGTCTAGATCACTAATAAGCTCAAAGTGACAATTATGGTCTTCAAAGAATCATAAAGTGACAAGAATGGTCCTTAAAAGAAAGTTTGGAAAATTACATAAGTGATCCCTGAATTTTCAGATTTATCAAATTTGGTCCTTGTAGTTTCTCATTAAACCTAAGTTGCCAAAGTTTAACCAATCCTTTTAATCCATAACCCAATAAATAAATCCTAAAGCCCAATTCCCTTTAACCAGCCCACGTCCCACTTTACTAAACCCAAGCCCCACACCCTTTCCCATTTAACCCGGCCCAACTACAACCCACAGTCAAATTATAATAAAAAAACTCAAAACGCGCCATAAAAACCCCCCCTTTTCACCCCTGAACCCAGGATTTATGAACCCTAATTCCCTTTCTTGTAAAATTACCAATTCCCACACCAATTAACCTCGAATTAAGGGCTTAAGGGTCATTTCCCAACACCACTGACAATGTGTCAGACTTGGCAGCTAAAGGATGACACCTGGCGAGCTATGAGTGGTCCATACACGTCACAAGGGATGATTGGCAGCTTTTGATTGGTTGATATGACTCACAAGGTATCTAAGGAGCATATTCGTGAGGAGATTCTTTTTCCAGAAGATTCAGAGACGCTCCTCTCTCATTCCTATATAAAGAGGCCTTGATTCACGATTTGTGGTTGTTAGTTAGCTTGTTATTCTATAAGTTTTTAACTTCTTTGTATTCATTTTCAGTTTTTATAAACGTGTAATGGATTTTTAGTGTAATAAAATTTAGTTTTCAGTATTGAGTTAAGCTTGTATTTCACCTCATTTACTTGTTCTGTTTTCATTTCTTAAGCTCCTTTAATCTCATAAGCTTCTCAGAAGCTTATGAGAGCTTTTTACATTCATAATCACTATTATTGTTCAGACTTACATCAAGCTAAAAAATATAAAAAAATTAGTTTAATCAGTGAAAAATAAAAAATGTTTTCAAAAGCTTCAAACCAGCTTGCAACAAGCTGAATTTCACAAATTTACATTCACACAAGCTCAGTAGCTTGATGTGAATGTGTAGAATAGAGTTAGGTTCATGTTCACTCAAAAATCTCATAAAAACTTGAAACTGTGGTCCATTGTTCAATCAGAGGTGCTCAGATAATTTCTAGTCTATCCTTAAGAGATAGGCAAGCTCTGGAAGATATCAGAGAGCTGAGATCCAATTTGTAAGGCTCATTGTACCTTTTAGTTCAATAATTTTCATTTTAGTTGCTTCGCTTTGATAATTGCTGTGAGTAGTTATAGATTTTATCTGTTTTGCTTGATTGAAGTTGCTAGTAGAACTTGCTTCATAAGTAGTTTGACTCAATTTGTTGTTAGCTTGAATGATAGAGTTCATAGTTAGAATCTGTTTCAGCATTAGAATTGTGTGAACTGCACCTCTGTATCTTAGCCGTTAGTAGTTGGAATTTGAACTGGAATAGCTTCTGATGTTGTTAATGCATTAAGTTTGGCCACTGGATTATGAATTGGAAGCTTGAATCAGTGAATGATAGTGTATTCAGTTGTTTGTAATGGTGTTTGGATCAGGATTAAGCTGAGTTGTGTAGTTGATTACTATTCACTTATGCATATCTAAGCTTATTAGATTAGGTTCAGTGAAATCATAGTTGATTGCATCATTTTTTTCATCAACTGCTTTATTTGTTCTGCTTACTTTTTGAGTAAACTGCATATCTGTGATTCTGCATATTTTGTTGTAATGAGATGTGTTTTTGTGCTTATATCAGCCTACTTGATCAGTATGTCAGTTTAGTTGGAGATTTGGTGACTTGAATCATGTTATAGCTTAGTACAGTTCATGATCACTAGTATAAGGACTATTTGGTATAAGAGTTGATTGCTGTGATTTTGAGTATTGATTGCTGGAATTTTGGTCTAAGTAGCTTGTGAGCACCATTTATAATTCATTTAAGCATAAATTTTGGCAGTTCTATCAACTAAAGTCAAAATCATTTTGAATCAATTAGCTAGCTGAGAATCTGTTGAATAGGATTGTTGAGATTACTGAATATGTTAGATAATTAGCCTGAGTTTGTTAAATAATAAGTTTAGTAGTTTAAACAATAGTGGTTAAACAGATTTAAGCTTCTGTAATTCATTTTAGTCAAACATTTTTAGCATCTAAAAAGTCAATTTGGTCTAGGTCAGTATATACTGCCTGTGAGTTGTTAGGTTCATGATTGATTTTGATTGTTGAAATGTGATTATATTTGAGTGATTTTATGTATTTTCAGTAGCTTACCTAGCTTAGTTTTATATTTCTTAATCTCAATTAGTCACTACAACATCTAGTTAACTGAATTTGATCTCAAAGTTTGTCCCATGCTTACCTAGTTATGTATTTTCAGTTTCATTTCCTTTATAACTTTAGAAAATTACAAAATTAGTCCCTGTCTTTTAAATAAAATTGGTTTAGTATAAAAATAAGTTTGGAAAATTGCAGTTTCAGTCCCTAAACTTTTTACTTTTCATTTTTAGGTTTTTAAAAAATATAAAAATAGTTTTTAACTCATATTAAATAAATAAAAGCTAAAAAAAATATTTTTTCTTTTTCTAAAAATTCTTTTTAGTTGTTTAAAGTTTTTAGAAAATTGTTTCACGTTTTTAGGATCATTTTTAAATAAAAGTCGCGTTTTATTTTGTACGTTACGTTTTTACATTTCACGTTTACATTTCAGTTTTCAGATTTTAGATCTTTGTGCATATATAGCTTGTACTCTGTGCTTTATTTGATATATCTTTGTACAATTTGAATTTCTTTTCCACTATTTTCACTTTGCACCTTTCACAAACACGGTTTATCAATCACGATAAACAATTTTTCATTTAACCTTCACTGAGACACGACCCGAGTAATTTCTTATTCGTTGAGAAATTGCTTGGTTATTATATACTATACTATTCACGACACATCAATTTTTGGCGCCGCTGCCGGGGAAGGTTAAAGTGAATTTTGGTTTTCGTTTTTGAAAAAATCGTTGTTTTGAAAAAACCTTCCTTGTATATATTTTCTTATATAAAAAGTACAAATCAAAAATATTAAACACTTTTCCTAAAGTGTTTACAAAATACCAAAAATATAATAAACATCCTCGGTCTTCCATTGAAGGAGGGCGGTTGTAAACCAAATAAGTTTGAACGCAAAAGAAAAGAGATTGTGAAATTATTCGATTTTGGATTACTTTAAATTCTACAACCGACAATTTTGTTGTGAGTAGATTTGAAGGAAACAATTTCGGATAACGAATCGATCAATAAAAAATAACAAAACAAAAGAAAAATACAAAAATATTGTGATTTCAAAGTTTTCTTTATATAAAAACCAAAAATATTTTCTTTTCTAAATTTTGTTTTTATTTTTAACTCTTGATTTCTTTTTGGTGTATGAACACTCGTTCTTCATCAAACGATCTTCTTTCACCTATTTCGGATCCCGAACGGATTATTCGACATAATCATCGGGTTGATTTTTCAAATTTGAATAATTTTGTCGACATAAACACGAACCGTGTTAATTTCTCAACCGTTGAGGAAATGAATAATAACGGTCAACACCCGCCGGTGGGTGGTGCACAACAAAATGAGGATCCTCCGATAGGACCTCAACCGTTTTATGATCTTCGTCCGATCGAAGAACAACTCCAAGTTCCATTCAGTGGAGTTAGGAGGGCCATCATGATACCCGATATCCAAGCTAACCAATTCGAAATCAATCACGGGTTACTCAATCTCATCACGAGTATCTCCTTTCACGGACTTGAGCACGAAGATCCTTATGCTCACATAAGGAACTTCACCGATATTGCGGAAACGATTAAGATTAATCAAGTT
>LBNU01033782.1:20020-30896 GCA_014162995.1 Artemisia annua
ACTACCGAAAAAGAAATGCTTGCGGTCATATATGCTTTTGAAAAGTTTCGATCATATCTTCTCTTGAAAAAATGCATAGTGTATACGGATCATTCGGCTTTAAAGTACTTAATGAACAAACAAGATGATAAACCAAGATTAATGCGATGGGTTCTCCTCCTTCAAGAATTCAATGTTGAAATTTGAGACAAAAAAGGAGTGGAGAACCTAGCCGCCGATCATCTCTCTCGTCTTGAGAATCCCCACCAAAGTGATCTCGAGAAAAAGGAAATAAATGAATCATTTCCTCTTGAGACACTTGGGAGTGTATCACATAGTGATTCTAGTACCCCATGCTTATCAATCTATCTTCTTTCTATTTTCTAACAAATAACGTGAGGAGGGGCGACCTCTTCCATTCTTGTGTTTCGTGGTTGTTTATGTTGTATGTCCAGGAATTTCCCCGATTATGATGATTCTCGTGCTCGTTGTTTGTCTCATCTCCACTCGAGTCTCATTCTTCATGCTTTTGGAAATCCATATTATATCCTAAATCTTATCAACTAACGTATCTTTGGCATAATTAATAAACGGCCCTAGACTTATGTTAGGATTACCCTTACCTTTTCAAACATTGAGGACAATGTTTCGTTTTAGTTTGGGGGGGTCAATCTTCGATTTGATTTGACTTGCACTTTCATTTGTGTCGTTACTCATGCAACCTCGTTTTTCCTCAAAAATATCAAAAATTGAAAAATTTTGAAAAATTGTGAAAAAAAAATAAGTGTTGAAAAGTTGTGAAAAAATAGAATAAAAGTTCGAATAAGTGTTTTGACACCGTGTTGACTTTCTTGTTGGCGAGAGTAGGAATAATATTTTGACTTGATCGGGTGTGTTGAGCCCTAGCTTGTTCCCTTAACCAATGATGATCACATAAGCTTGTGCTAGTTTTGTACACAAGGAGCTATAAAACGCGAATTCTTCTTTTAGAATCTGCAAAGCTCCCGTACATTACTTTATATATGCGCAGCTTAAAAGCTTCCGCTAGTCTTTTACATAAGATGCTATAAAATGCGAATTCTTTTATTAGAGTTTGCAAGTTTCCGTATTTGACTTTAAATATGCGTGGCTTGATTATCGGCTAAGTATTCATGGATCTCATTATTTGAGATTTGTTAAAAAGGCGAAGAGCGAGAAATGATAGTGTTTATTTAGAAGTTAGATGTCATATGTGGAGTAGTGGTTCTCTTTAAGACTCATCGAAGGTATTTGTGGTCTTTTGTTCCCATCAGCTTGTTTCACCCCATATCTTGTGTAAATAATTAAAGATATTTCGGTTTTGACGAAATTTAGTTCTTTATCTTCTTAAGAGAATCTTTGAAAATTGGGTACACATCAAGGATACACACCCATTGTCTTGTGTTGTATTGTATTGCATTTCGTTGTATTGCGTAGTACGCATGTGGTTTCGGAGCTACCCTAAAGCCCGGTATTCATAAGAGCTAAGGTACTTTAAGACTTCGGATTGAGATCGAACCTTGGATCCTACATTCTAACCTAAGCAGTTGGCGGTAGGTCTTGGATTGAAACCGTGAAGGTTCGGAAATGAAAAGTTACTAAGGCAAGAAAAAGAAAGAAAACAAAAAGTAAAAAAAGTGAAAAAGTGAAAAAAAATCAAAAGAAAGAATAAGGATTTATGTTGAGATTTATGGATTATGAGCTTAAGTGTTAAGACTAAAGTTGGTAGCACGTGAGGTGCATGTGAATGATCCTAGATCGGGCGCATGAGGTGCACGTGAAGGTACTCTCCAACCTATGTCTATTTCGATGTATTCCAAAGTCTATGTATGTATCCAGTATCCTTGATGTGGACCTCATTTTTCGAGCAAACCTTCTTAAGAGAAGATGACTAACTACTTAGCGTTAGAATTTTTGGTATCTTTATCGGACTAATTCATATTGGAATGAGAGTATATGAAGCAATTCATTTCTCAACTTAATTTAAAAAATTTTAGATACACTAAGATTTGGGAACAAGGGGTTTTTACACAAGTAACTACGATGAGTAGTTTTGGCATCTAACTTGTAAATAAATGGTGATCTCGTTCATAAGCTTAGTTTGGGGACTTGTGAAAAATCAAGGATGACGAATTTTATCCGTATGGTCACTTTTCTATGAATAGTGTTTCTACTCAAAGACCCTAAAAGTTATTGAAAGATAATGAAAGTCGATACACCGTCACCCGAATAAAGTTGTGAAAAGTTCAAAAAAAAATAATAAGTGTAATAAATGGAGGAATAAAAAATGATAAAACGGGGCATTTAAGAGAATAAATGGTTTCGTATCTCTTTCGAACATTTTGCTACTTTTCAAAGTTAAGTAAAAAGAGTTGTGAAATTATTTATCTTTAAAGTGTGATTGAATCCCATTGCGTGAGGACACGACAATATCTTAGTTTGGGGGATTTTGATATGTGTTAAATCACATATCGTTTATTCACTATTTTAAGACCAAAAAGACCGAAAACGCTAACAAATGCCAAAGATATTTGTTGTTTTTGTGTTTTTAAATGTGCAGGTACGGATATACGTGAAATGGACAAAAATCAAGAGAAAACGACAAAAACGAGCACGATAATGGAAGAGTGAATAAAAGCTGGAACCGGGAAGCACTTTCTCAAGTCTAGATCACTAATAAGCTCAAAGTGACAATTATGGTCCTCAAAGAATCATAAAGTGACAAGAATGGTCCTTAAAAGAAAGTTTGGAAAATTACATAAGTGATCCCTGAATTTTCAGATTTATCAAATTTGGTCCTTGTAGTTTCTCATTAAACCTAAGTTGCCAAAGTTTAACCAATCCTTTTAATCCATAACCCAATAAATAAATCCTAAAGCCCAATTCCCTTTAACCAGCCCACGTCCCACTTTACTAAACCCAAGCCTCACACCCTTTCCCATTTAACCC
Organism: Artemisia annua; assembly: GCA_014162995.1. NCBI lineage: Eukaryota > Viridiplantae > Streptophyta > Magnoliopsida > Asterales > Asteraceae > Artemisia > Artemisia annua. The sequence continues at coordinate 22,967 of LBNU01033782.1, forward strand.
GGCCCAACTACAACCCACAGTCAAATTATAATAAAAAACCTCAAAACGCGCCAATAAAACCCCCCTTTTCACCCCTGAACCCAGGATTTATGAACCCTAATTCCCTTTCTTGTAAAATTACCAATTCCCACACCAATTAACCTCGAATTAAGGGCTTAAGGGTCATTTCCCAACACCACTGACAATGTGTCAGACTTGGCAGCTAAAGGATGACACCTGGCGAGCTATGAGTGGTCCATACACGTCACAAGGGATGATTGGCAGCTTTTGATTGGTTGATATGACTCACAAGGTATCTAAGGAGCATATTCGTGAGGAGATTCTTTTTCCAGAAGATTCAGAGATGCTCCTCTCTCATTCCTATATAAAGAAGCCTTGATTCACGATTTGTGGTTGTTAGTTAGCTTGTTATTCTATAAGTTTTTAACTTCTTTGTATTCATTTTCAGTTTTTATAAACGTGTAATGGATTTTTAGTGTAATAAAATTTAGTTTTCAGTATTGAGTTAAGCTTGTATTTCACCTCATTTACTTGTTCTGTTTTCATTTCTTAAGCTCCTTTAATCTCATAAGCTTCTCAGAAGCTTATGAGAGCTTTTTACATTCATAATCACTATTATTGTTCAGACTTACATCAAGCTAAAAAATATAAAAAAATTAGTTTAATCAGTGAAAAATAAAAAATGTTTTCAAAAGCTTCAAACCAGCTTGCAACAAGCTGAATTTCACAAATTTACATTCACACAAGCTCAGTAGCTTGATGTGAATGTGTAGAATAGAGTTAGGTTCATGTTCACTCAAAAATCTCATAAAAACTTGAAACTGTGGTCCATTGTTCAATCAGAGGTGCTCAGATAATTTCTAGTCTATCCTTAAGAGATAGGCAAGCTCTGGAAGATCTCAGAGAGCTGAGATCCAATTTGTAAGGCTCATTGTACCTTTTAGTTCAATAATTTTCATCTTAGTTGCTTCGCTTTGATAATTGCTGTGAGTAGTTATAGATTTTATCTGTTTTGCTTGATTGAAGTTGCTAGTAGAACTTGCTTCATAAGTAGTTTGACTCAATTTGTTGTTAGCTTGAATGATAGAGTTCATAGTTAGAATCTGTTTCAGCATTAGAATTGTGTGAACTGCACCTCTGTATCTTAGCCGTTAGTAGTTGGAATTTGAACTGGAATAGCTTCTGATGTTGTTAATGCATTAAGTTTGGCCACTGGATTATGAATTGGAAGCTTGAATCAGTGAATGATAGTGTATTCAGTTGTTTGTAATGGTGTTTGGATCAGGATTAAGCTGAGTTGTGTAGTTGATTAGCTGTTCACTTATGCATATCTGAGCTTATTAGATTAGGTTCAGTGAAATCATAGTTGATTGCATCATTTTTTTCATCAACTGCTTTATTTGTTCTGCTTACTTTTTGAGTAAACTGCATATCTGTGATTCTGCATATTTTGTTGTAATGAGATGTGTTTTTGTGCCTATATCAGCCTACTTGATCAGTATGTCAGTTTAGTTGGAGATTTGGTGACTTGAATCATGTTATAGCTTAGTACAGTTCATGATCACTAGTATAAGGACTGTTTGGTATAAGGGTTGATTGCTGTGATTTTGAGTATTGATTGCTGGAATTTTGGTCTAAGTAGCTTGTGAGCACCATTTATAATTCATTTAAGCATAAATTTTGGCAGTTCTATCAACTAAAGTCAAAATCATTTTGAATCAATTAGCTAGCTGAGAATCTGTTGAATTGGATTGTTGAGATTACTGAATATGTTAGATAATTAGCCCGAGTTTGTTAAATAATAAGTTTAGTAGTTTAAACAATAGTGGTTAAACAGATTTAAGCTTCTGTAATTCATTTTAGTCAAACATTTTTAGCATCTAAAAAGTCAATTTGGTCTAGGTCAGTATATACTGCCTGTGAGTTGTTAGGTTCATGATTGATTTTGATTGTTGAAATGTGATTATATTTGAGTGATTTTATGTATTTTCAGTAGCTTACCTAGCTTAGTCTTATATTTCTTAATCTCAATTAGTCACTACAACATCTAGTTAACTGAATTTGATCTCAAAGTTTGTCCCATGCTGCTGTTCTTAACTTTTGGTGCAAACTCTTGTTTTGTCAACTGTTCATGAGTAAAATTGAGCTAGCAATTGGAAAACTGTGATAGGGCTTTTGTGATCATTGTAATCTTTGCTTGCTAATCTTTCCAAAACAGTTTTTAGATTCTCATTTGGTCCAGTAAACAGCTTTTTACAAGCTTATGAAATAAGCTGTTAAGGCTGAATTAAAAGAAGAAAAGAGTTATAAAACGATTTTGTTTTTTGTCAATTTTAGTCCTTCAAATTTAGAGTTTTAGTTAAATTAGATCTTAATCAGTTTCATTTCCTTTATAACTTTAGAAAATTACAAAATTAGTCCCTGTCTTTTAAATAAAATTGGTTTAGTATAAAAATAAGTTTGGAAAATTACAGTTTCAGTCCCTAAACTTTTTACTTTTCATTTTTAGGTTTTTAAAAAAATACAAAAATAGTTTTTAACTCATATTAAATAAATAAAAGCTAAAAAAAATATTTTTTCTTTTTCTAAAAATTCTTTTTAGTTGTTTAAAGTTTTTAGAAAATTGTTTCACGTTTTTAGGATCATTTTTAAATAAAAGTCGCGTTTTATTTTGTACGTTACGTTTTTACATTTCACGTTTGCATTTCAGTTTTCAGATTTTAGATCTTTGTGCATATATAGCTTGTACTCTGTGCTTTATTTGATATATCTTTGTACAATTTGAATTTCTTTTCCACTATTTTCACTTTGCACCTTTCACAAACACGGTTTATCAATCACGATAAACAATTTTCCATTTAACCTTCACTGAGACACGACCCGAGTAATTTCTTATTCGTTGAGAAATTGCTTGGTTATTATATACTATACTATTCATGACACATCATGCCGTATAAGTATATCTTCACTGAAAGTCATTAGGGCTGCTTTTGCCCATGCCATGAATGAGAGTGAGTCCAGTCCATCTTCCTTCCTTGGATATGCTGTGTCCCCTACATTCGCTTCGTCCTCTACTACTGTGCAAAGATTTTGATCCCCCGTTTAGTGAGTCGTGAAAGCACCTACCTTATGTTTAGACGTATTGGTTTCAGTGAAAAGCCAAATAGAGAGTTTTGCGTGTGCCTGCTTTAGTAAGAGTAAGGAAAAAGCTTGAAAAGCATACTTGCTTTAACAACGGAAAGAGGTTCCTTCAGCGGTTCAACTGTACATCTGTATAGGAGTTATTTGCGTAGAAAAACCCCAAATAATTCTCTTAGTATCGGAGTCTTCTTTTGACAATTTCTCGAGGAGCATGCATAAACTAAAAGACTTTAGGCCTCCCACCATACAAAAGCTGAAGTTCAGCAACTTTCTCCACGTCTATCACTTTTATCCGAAAACCCTCATTGTTAAATATCTGTTACAAACAAACTTTTTGTTTAAACGGGTAGGTTACCCCACAGATTTTCACGGAACAATAGAATGTGAACAATGATTATTTTCCAAACACGATAGAATAACAATCTTCATTCAAAATGGAATTGTTTCTCAAGTCAAGACAACGTCGCCGGATAGAGCTACTCAGCGATTATGGCTGTGAGATCCACTATCATCCAAGAAAAGCTAATGTAGTAGCAGATATGTTAAGCCGGAAAGAACGATTAAAACCGCTCAGGGTTAGATCGCTAGGAATGACTATTTGTCCACCCCTTCATCACATTGTACCCTTGTTGGCAGCCAGACTTGTCCGACATGAGGATCGACTCGATACTGTTACCAACACCCTCAATGACTTCCCTTGTGAGCACGTTGAGACTTTTGCAGATGAGGTTGAGAACCTCGTGATTCGGCCAGTTAGCTATGAAAGCCGTGTTTGAGCAGATGGGTATTCGTCTTAATAAGGCAGTAGAGACTATTGTTGCATTGGGAGAGGCTACTTCTTCAATGCAGACAGTGATTGAGACACTAGATGGTGAGCTTGACAGGGTCAGTACTCAGAATATGCTTCTTAGACGTACAACCCAGGCTACGGAGAGGGCCAGAGATCAGACCATTAAGACCATGTCCGCTATGATCCAAGAGCTTCAGTGCCGTTTGGATGGTGCACCGGGAAAACCATAGATCCAAGACACGTCAGCATAGCTAGGAGCTATCGTAGCATATCAATGTTGTATTAATAAGAAATCTTGTATCCATATGTTTTATTGAACAACCAAAAAAGTATTAATAACATGTTGTAATGTAATGACGTTGGTTTACGTATTCCATGATTGTTCGTATGCGTCGTCTCATAAGATAATGGTTTATGAAGGTCAAATCATTCATATTTCATGTACGTCATTCGGACATGTTGTGATGTTATTTGGACACATCTTGACTTAAAATTCTCATTGACTAATTTGTTATGACTATAACCTATTTTGGTTGTATCATTACTTGAGTATTCTAACTTAACATGGTCATTATGAAATCCTAAACATACGTCTTTCTTTCGTTGATAATAGAAACATGGCTCGAATAAGGAGAGAAACCACAACTACCCCTGCAGCTGCAGCAGCTATGACACCTGAAGCTATTCAACAAGCAATTACAAATGGTGTTAATGCGGTTCTAGCTGAACAAGCCGCAGCACAAGCCCGCAATGGAGGCGCCCGCGTGCAAGCAGCACCTGCAGCCCGCCAATGCACCTACAAGGACTTTATGGCTTGTCAACCGACACATTTCAAAGGAACTGAAGGAGTAACTGATGCGCGTGATGTGTCGTTGCGGTTTAGCAGTGTTAACGCCTACTCAAGTTTTAAATTTATATTTAGCCGACTTATCAATAACACACACACTTAACGCGTAGTGTACCCGGTCAGTTTGTATATAATGGTAAGCAGAGTGTCGATCACTAAGAGTGGAACGTATTATCTAGTTATCTTAATTAGTATTTTAATATCAAAGTTAGTTTTACAGTCTAATCTAACGAAAGGGGGTTCAGCCTGAGAGAATGGCACAGTTTGGTTATTAATTAAACAGTAAGTAAAACTAATGAGCACGAATCATCGAATAGCATACACGTACACAGATAGATAATAGAGACAATAAGAAGACTTGTCCTGATAATTAAGCAGCTTGTCACTTATTTTATTGCTAGTTTTATATGAAGTGTATATAGTTAAACCTTTCTCGTTGGTTTCATTATATCGGCGAGTAAACCCTTAATGATTACTTATGAATATCCTACTTATCCAAAGACATCTGATTAAATAGGCGAGGAAGGGGTATGGCAGCCCAAGCAGTGCTCAGCTAGACACAGAGGTAATCAATGCACTAATATAAATTCACCAAAGACATCAAAAATATAAACTTTAATTGATGGGAAAGCAATTTTAAGGCGGGCATGATGCGTGGTTTTGTGACCTTACAACAGGTTTTACCTCTCGAGGGATCTCAAGAGGCTTACAACCCCACCAGGCAGTGTACCTGACCGATGTAGTATAGGATAGTGGTAAGTACGGGGGATTGATCATTCTCTCACAGGGAATAGTGTTCGTTAGGATAGAAAAACTACTCTAATAGGTCTAAGGGTGAAGGAAGATTCTTTTTGTATTTTTATGTTTTTATGAAAAGCAAGTAAAATCTCGGTTTTGAAGGATTGGGCAGAATTAGTTGCTAGTCAACTAACCCAAAATTACTACAATTGAAAGTAAAATAAAATAACTAAACTATTTGGTTGTGAAAACTATATGGAGAAAGGTTGTGTTTACTTAGACTTCATTACTCCCTAACTATCTTTTACCAGTTAATTGATATGTATGTTACTTGTGTGGATGAAGGGTGTATTCCTAATAACTCATGGAGTGGCATACATATCTCTCCAATTCTATGAGCTCTTATCTCCTCCTATGCCATGCACGGCACAACCATAGGGATTGTAAACAGTGGCTCATGCGTTAAATACTACCTTAATAGCCTAGTATGCCTTGGCTACATGTTTCCCAAGACGTTCAAGCACGTTACCATAAAGGAGGTTGGCCAGTTTTCTTGAGCCTAACATTGATGGAACAATCATCCCAACAAACAACAACACACACCAATCAACCAATAATTAATAGTTAGGTTTCATTAGATCTAAGCAAACACAAGAGAATTTAGCTACACATGTTAATTAAAAGACAAGCAAAAGAGATAATCAACCAACACATAGACATATTGATTGAATTAAAGTGAAGACTTATCTTTAATTAAGCATGAGGGTTCCAAGGGTTGGAAACCCTAAAAAGTACAGAAAATTCGTCTTTAGGGTTTGCCCTAAAAGTTCTCCACAAAGTTCCACACTAATGAATGAAAATTAGAAAACTATATATAGATTTTACACTCTGACGGCGTCAGGTTATAAGGGCTGACGCCGTCAGCTCGCCGCCATTAGGTTTCTCGGATGGCCTAGATCCACTTCTGACGCCGTCACCTTATAAAACCTTCTGGGCCGTCACTCTTTAACTTTACTCCTGACGGCCTACTTTTCCTAACACCTGACGGCGTCAGGTGTTAAATCCAAAATTTCCTCTGGCCCGTCATTTGATAATTGGTTTCCACTCTTTTGTCAAGGCTTTCTGACGGCGTCACCTTGTGACTTCTGACGCCGTCAGGTTGTAAATCTTCATCTTTTGAGACTTTGTCGTTTTCTTCACTTTTATGCTCCAAAAACGTCCGAATATGCATGTTTTCCAGAATTCCTCTCAAAAGTACCTAAAATGACAAAAGGAACGATTTAGGGCAATATTTGATCACATTTATACGAATTAGGGCTTAAATGACCCCCTAAAAGCGTAACACTTTTCGTCTCATCAAATACCCTTACACTTGGGATTTGCTTGTCCTCAAGCAAATGAGCTTTTATTCCAATCAAAATATGAGTTAGGGGTCATTTAACACGAATATAAAAGTAATTACAACAAATAGTTATTTGACCATAATCATAACAAGCACGGAAATCATACACTAGCACCTCACAAATAGTGTTTGGATTCTCTCATCTCTCAAATGTCATAGAATAATATCTCATAAATGAAAATGGAAAATAACACTCACTACCTGTCATAGCAAATAGATTACCATTGGCTTGGGAGAGGATCAATTACTCCTCCACTAGGCGTAAGCACCTAAGATAAACTATCAAAGAGGGCTTTCCAAAGGGTTGTAACGTAAGGTGTAGGGATATGATAAACACGGTTTGGTTGGAATAAAGGGTATTTTAATGGTGGCACGTTAATTATCATGATCAAATACATGCACTCTACATCGTTGCTTAAGCCAAGACTCGACTCAATCTTAAACTAAAAATGAAATAACAAAAACTAAAAAGAAACATAAAAGGAAACGGGATGGTAGTCCGTATGTTTTTCTCTTTTTTTTCATATTTTTTTGTATTTTTCTTGATTTTTCGATTTTTTTTCCTACACTCTTGCCCTACCATCCAAAATAATACATCATAGGGGAGTTGCATTCCCCTTACACTTGAATCTTTACATAACTTTACAATTACTATTTTAATGACTCAAATTAAGATAATTGAAAAACTTGGAGTACTTTTAAAATGTTTAGCACATATGGGGGTAATAATGTCGTTCTTCCCTATTACTCCATTACACTAGTACTTTACCCATGAGTCCCAATCATCCCAAAACAATATGTACAAGGATATGACTTAACTTAGCAACCATGTAATTGACTAGATAATTAACTAAGGGTTTAACAAATGTTGTCACAATAATGCACCAAAGGTGAGTGCATACAAGGTAGGCTAAGGCGATTTGGGTGTACATTTAGTGGGGTGTAAACAAATTCTCACTTTGAGTAAGATGCTCAAAGATCAAAACGAAAGGATAGGCTCGGAGGGGTGTAC
>LBNU01033784.1:0-16780 GCA_014162995.1 Artemisia annua
TAGGAAAAATACCAGGTGTTACAATTAACAACTAAAGTTTTATTAATTACACTATTCATTTTTTATGGCTTTTTTACAAAAGTGACACATACGTTTTTTAGCACAATTTATAAATTAGACAAAAGTTAAAGAGTTAGACCAAATTGAGCTTCAATGTTGACTTTTAATTGGCTAATAGAAATGTTCAATTTTGTCACGTAGGCAGAATGGTGCATTATCATTGGTCCAATTGCAACTTTCTAACTTATTTTGCACTTTGTAGAGTTCTATTATCATATAAGCGATAGAAATTAAACTGGTGCATTGTTCAGTTGACCAATTAAAGAGCTTAATTTTAAAATCAAGCCTTATGATTGTATAATAGAAAGTTAATATTGGCTTTAATTTGGTCAAAAGTATCTAGATGTCATATAGCAAAAAAATATATATATAAAAAAAACAAAAAAAAAAACAAAAAAGAAAAACAAAACATATGTCTATTTATTAAAAATAATAAATAAAAAATAACTGAAAATTGAAAGGTGATCAATAAAAATCTAGTGGTTAAATTTTAAATAAATAATAAAAGCTTAAGTAAACTTATCAGTATGTTTTTAATAACTTTCTAAATTTAACAAATACCCCACACACTTTATATTTTTTTTAAAGACCATAATATATGTTGTTGTTATTGATAAATATTATTATCATTATATATTAAATTAATGTATATGAACGAAATTATAACCATTAAAATGTAAGCACGAGTTACTGTCGTATCTAAATGAATATACGAGATTGTACATAAACAACTCATGTTATTTGTTTAAGTAAGCTATTAATCGGGATTTAAAGTGGATTGGGATGGTTCCGTTGTTTGGTTTCCCGTGTAGAATGGTAAAGATCAGAAGAGATGATAAAGAGAAAGAAGCTCGAATAACAGTTAAACAAACCATAGGTGAGAAACAGTATTTTGCCCAAGTGTGTGAACTTATAGAAGTTGTGTGTGATGCCTTCTATTTATAGATAGGCATGTAGGGTATAAAGATAAACTCTTGATGGATGATCAACAGCCGTGCGGCGGCCATGTGTTGATCATTTGATGAGCAGACAAAGAGGACAGGTGGTACAACCGTACAACTTCGGGTTCTTTCCGGGTTTTGTGCTTCGGGTATTTCCGTGGTCTTGCCATTCTTTTTCCTCCTCTTTTGAACTTTTCGGTTGCAGGTAGTGTTGGTGGTGGTGATGTTTCTGCCGTGAGTGGTGGTGATGGTGGTGGATTTTGGAATTGTTAGTTAAGCATATGGTCTCGTTGTAGTAGTTGATAATATTGTTGTTGATGATAAAGTTGTGCGGNAATCCCGACAAAACATAACTAAAACCAAATCCGAAACAACATCACAATCCCATATCTCGCCTCAACCAAAATATACCAATTCTATCCTAAACCCGTCAACTAAACTAAATACAACATCACAATACAATTCGCTTATACCTTCGGCTTCACCAAAACTCATCTAAATCCAATTATTACAAAACTCAAGTGACCACTTATCAATATTAACACAAAATAAGCCACCCACCACCACCACCATGGCTCGGTGGTGGTGGGTCACGGCTGCCGACACCCAAACAAACCAAACGGAACCCAAAATCAATTTAAACAACAAAAATATATACTCCCTTTCGTCACCTAACTCGACCAAAACATCCAAATAACAAAACCCTCACCGAGTCAACCGAGTTGACTCGGTGAGTTGACCGAGTCGCGACCCAAACGAATCAAGAACAAGATTTCCACACGAGTTTCATTATTAAACATTTATTTAAAACGTTTTTATTAAAAATAAAAACAAAACTTTCGGTTTTTATAACTAACGAAAATTAGGGTTTCGTTTTTAAGGTGTTTTTATTAAGAAAACGTGATTAGAAGAGGGTTAGGGGGTCGAATACCACTTGGCCTCGTCGGAAAATATGGGTTTGGCCGGAAAACACAAAAAAGTCGAATCTTGTTTCTTAGATCTAGGGCGCGTGTGAGGGTTTGGGGTGAAACGGGTTGCGGGGATGAGTCGGGGATGTCCCGATCTATCAACGGGGGTAGGTGGTGTTGTGGTGGATGGCCGGAAAATATTCCGGTGGCCGGAAAATAGGGCGGCGCCGGCGNATGAACGAAATTATAAACATTAAAATGTAAGCACGAGTTACTGTCATATTTAAATGAATATACAAGATTGTACATAAACAACTCATGTTATTTTTTTAAGTAAGGTATTAATCGGGATTTAAAGTGGATTGGGATGGTTCCGTTGTTTGGTTTCCCGTGTTGAACGGTAAAGACCCGAGGATATGATAAAGAGAAAGAAGCTCGAATAACAGTTAAACAAACCATAGGTGAGAAATAGTATTTTGCCCAAGTGTGTGAACTTATAGAAGTTGTGTGTGATACCCTCTATTTATAGATAGGCATGTAGGGTTTAAAGATAAACTTTTGATGGATGATCAACAGCTGTACGGCGGCCATGTGTTGATCATCTGATGAGCAGACAAGGAGAACAGGTGGTACAACTTCGGGTTCATTCCGGGTTTTGTGTTTCGGGTCTTTCCGTGGTCTTGCCATTCTTTTTCCTCCTCTTTTGAACTTTTCGGTTTCGGGTGGTGGTGGTGGTGGTGGTGGTGATGTTTCTGCCGTGAGTGGTGGTGATGGTTTTGGATTTTGGAATTGTTAGTTAAGCATATGGTCTCGTTGTAGTAGTTGATAATATTGTTGTTGATGATAAAGTTGTGCGGGTGTGTAGTTCGGCATACCGTATTGGCTACCGAAAGGGGAAAATCGAGAAGACGATATTGATTGTCCGGATGAAGGTGTTGGAGGGTTTGACGAAGACGACGAACCCGGACGGGACATGTTCATGAGTTGTTAAAAAACGAATCGTTCCATTGAGACATTTTTGATCTGTGTATGTGAAAATGTAAATGATGTAGAATAGAAATAAAGTGTTTCTGATTGTTTGTAAAAAATGTGTGGTTAAATAGGTTTAAATAGAGTGTAAAAAGTGTTTAGTTTTGGTTATAAAAAAAAAATTATTAAAAAATCACAAACTAGCCGTTGGATTCAAAAAAAAAAAAAAAAAAAAAAAATTGAAAAAATTATTATTACTTTTTTACTCAAACCAACATGCGTTGCTTTATCAACACCACCACCAACGCGGTTAGCAACGTGGCTTCCCCGGTGCTAAGTCATCGTAACGCGCGTTGGGGCGTTACCACACCTAATGCTCTAATGTCTAAAGGAAGTTGTGATCTAGACTTAGGGCATTCACTATAGTGAGTTTATAAAAAGATATAAAAATAATGAAAAGGTTTATATTTCATTTCAAATATAGTGGACGCTCCTTTCATATTTTTGTTGCATGAAGAGGTCTTAATTTTTGGAACTCTTTACAATTGCATACATTTGTATTTGTTTTATAAGAAATTTTATAAAGTTGTTAAGATTTATACTATAGGTTTAAAAAATATAAGAATAAATGACGTGACATTTTATAGACATTTTTAAAAAATTTACCATATTGATGCTCTTAGCAATATGCGGATGTAACGAACAATATCACTATCTCGATTAAGGTCCATGTCCCTTATAGTGGATAGATATTGTGAAGAGATTAAAATATATTTTACATTTTTATTTCTTTTATTCTTTTTGATGATTTGTTTAAGTGTGGAGGTTGCTTGCACAAGTCACAAGAAACATAAATATTTGAATATGCTCATATTGATCATGTTGCTTTATAAGAGGTATGGAAATAGTATGTAACTTCTCAATGTCAAACTAATTGACTAGATCAATAATTATTATTGTTTCATTTTTTCTGAAATGTGACTTGATCAATAATTTAATGATCAATTTTATGTTGCAAGTCATCAACTGTTTTTAACTTACAAGACTTGTAGGTTTTCCCAAACTAGTTGACTAGTTCCATAACTACTTTGCAAGAAAATCAATGTACAGGAAATGAGAATCGAGAAATAGAAATAGATTAGGCCCAATAAAGGGGCCTAATGGTGGACCTAAGGCTTTAAATACTTGTACAGTGCATGCACTGTACAAGTATTTAAAGCCTTAGGTCCACCATTAGGCCCTTTTATTAGGTCCACCAAACATTTTCCTTAAAATTTTGGTTTGATAGGTTAAAGAAAATAAAAAAGTAGAGAATTAGTAGTGCAAATTTAAAGTTTCATATCCACTTTGGATGGAAAATAGAAGAAATAAGACTTTTGTAATATATTTTTTTTCATGTCATTCATATTTCTTTTTAGATTTAGAAATTGGGCGTGTTTGGTAGGGGCTTTTTGGGGGAGCCGTTAGCTTTTTGTTACAAAAATAATCTCATCTAAAATAAAAGCTCCGTTTGGATACACTAACTTCAAGCTTTTTTTGTCAAACAAATAGCTCCTAAATGAAAAGCTGATTCATGAAGCTTTTTAAACTTATTAGAGCTGTTAAAACTTTAAATTACTCATATACCCTCCAAACATTTATTTATAATTATAAATATGTCCTTTTATGTCATTTTACATCTTATAATTACATTTAACAGCTAACTTACCAAACACTTTTATTCAAAAAATGATACAACTTGTAGCTCATGTTAACAGTTTTGCAGTCAACAGCTTACAGCTTACAGCTAATTTTGCCAAACATACCAAAGTTATTCAAGTTACATACTTTTTGTATCTGATTTGCAAGTGTTCTTATTTCATTTTGTGTCTAATTTTTTGGATTTTATCAATGTCCTAAGTAAATTATTTCAACTTTTTTTTTTCTTTAACATCTTTTTTCTTCTTATTTTTAGAATCAAGTATCTGTTGTTACCAAACACAAGAATTTATTAAAATTTTCTATTAATTTTATTTTTCTGAATTTTTTATTTCCTGATTGATTTCATTTCTCCAAATTGCTCACTACCAAACGGCCCGAGTGTTATATATTGAATGAGTGGGATTGTTACATGTTCTAGCATTTGTGATTTAGCTACACGCCACAATATTTGTAATGTTATGAATCATTATTAGTGGATGTCCATATAACTAATAAGAGGCCCATGGCCCAATTAGCTATTAGGGTGTTTACCCTAATATTATCTTATATATATACTCTTTGTATTCCCTAAACATGATTATCAATAAGAAGAATATTCATTCCTTCAATTCTTATTCAAAACACGTTATCAGCACGCTCTAAAATTAGGTTCGTTACTTTTATTCGATGAAGGTACGTTTTCGTCCCCTTTTGATCAACCTTTTATACATATCGATCGTAGTTGTTTATGTTTGTCTAGAGCTAGGTGCCATGTTTATTTGCTTTTGCATTAATATTATCAGTACTTTATTAGAATAAAGGTAATTAACACAATCTGGAACTAATTTATGAATTGTCATCGATTGTGTTCATAATATTATTATAGTTTTCTTTGTGACAGATTCATGCTAGACAGACATGCAATTGTGTTGTTCATAGATTTGTTTATTCTGTTTTTTCCTTACTTAGTTAAAGGCAATTACTATTTTTTTTTATTATAATTGCGTAAAAAAATAAATAACCGAATTGTTTACTTCTAATAGTACATTATATTTGTGATATTGAATTGCATGTTTACATGGGTTTTATTTTACTCATGTTGTATTATGATGCATTTTGTTTTCCTTATCACGAGTTGTGGTTTACATACCCTTACAATATTCATCCATATATTTTTCAAAGATGTATTATGCTTTATCCTTGCAAGCCTAAATCTTGTTAGAAAAATTGTTATATAGCAGTATGAAACTATTAATAAGACTTGTCTGGATTATATGTAAAATTTAAAGATGAGGTGCATTATATTGTGTATCAAATGTTACAGCACATGCATGCAAAATTGAAATAGTTTAAAAAAAATAATAATAACCTTTCAAAGGTCCATCGCTTTGACATGGAGGTTTTAAAGAATGCTTCTTACCGCATGTACCATAAGCATGTTTAGTGAAACAATGCATCACAATTAGTTTCAACATAATATTTTTTTTATGAAAAATTATTAGAATAACGATGGTTTATACTACCCTAAATGTATATATTAGTAACTACTACATGTTCACAGATGACTTATTACGTTTTTCTTTTGGTATTAATACATGTTTTATGCTTTTTGCATGTTGTGCGTGTTAGAAAACTTTTCTAGAACTAAAATATATGTTTGTTAATTTTCTTAGTATATTATGCCAATACTTTAATGCTTGATCGGTGTGGGTAGATCGACATATTTTATCATTATGATTGATTGTGACCATGTTTAGATGATAATTAAAGAAAAATATTTTTAATCTGGTGAACGAACACGCCTTGTAGTTATTCGTAAATTGATTTGTGTAGCGATATGGTAATATATGCGGTAACTCGTAAGAAAAATGGTTATATGAGAAATGCGCATTGATAAGTTTTGGACTATTATGTGCCATTTAGTTTATCATATGTTCGTGGCTTCATTAGTTGGTTGATGGCATATATGTGTTATGCTAATAGTGTCACGATTATCCTTATGGATGTAAGAAGTAATTAGTCCCTTATTATGTGATGTTTAACATGTTTTATTTATTTACGAGACGTGCTTTAGGATAACTGATCAATGGTTTATATATCTATGCGTTTAGCAATTTGTGTAACTTCATTGGTACACATAGATGGATGATACAGTGATTCATTGCTATTTTTCTTTTATCCCAATCATATTATGAATATAAGTTGTCTTATAACTTAATTAATTATAGTTTACCATATATTCCTAAGTACAAATAATGAAAATTGTAATAAGGACATGATGAACTACTAGAGGTGGATATATCGTGAAAGTATGCGATAAAAATATGCAAACTAAAAGTGTCAGAGAAAATATACATTATTGTTATAAGTATGAGAAAACATTTTCGTATAATGTCAAAGCATGTTAACTATTCCTCATGAACAAAAAGCACATATTTATGAAGGATGCCAAAAGTAATTGATACTCCGTATATTAAATACAAGAATAAGATGTTTTTATTGATTGCCATGGAGTTGTCTCGTATATGTGACTTATTTATCATATTGTGTCGTTCCGATTACCGTATATTTGTGATTTGTTTATTGTGGGTTAATTTGCTCGTGATGTATTTAACTTGTTGATTAAATACATATATGTGTTTCACAAATAGTACAACTTCACTTTGTTGAGCATATTTCATTCTTTAATAATGCTACAAGTTAATGTGCAATTACATGAACTATGTGAATGACATAAAAGTGTATATAAATTTGATTAGAGAAACAAAGTATAAATGTGATGATGTATTAGTTTTTCAATATCATTCGACTTTTAGATATAACTCAGTGCACATAAAGCACATGTGGTCATAAACAATGGTTTATGAGCCAAGATTATTTTATTGAGTGGCATGACCGGTTGGACCATCCCGAGTCAATGATGATGCGAAACATATACAAGAACCATGGGTTCTTCAAAAGTGATTTCACTATTTGTATTGTTCTCAATGGAAGTACATTGTTCATGTATCACCACCAAGTTAAGTAAGGATTATGTCCTATAAAGTTTTGGAAAGAATATGACGGAGATGTATGTAGGCCTATACATCCGCCATGTTGATCATTTTGAATTTTAAAATCGATGCATCGTCAAAATGATTATCAAAGACGCAACATAAAGTTAGTGCGATTAGTGGCTCGGCTTATCAAATGCGAGCATGGTTTTCCAAATTATATTTTTGAGAATGGTGGTGAATACTTCCAAGTATTGGGCGATTATTGGAATAAGTGTTGAACATAAAAGTTGCCCATGTTCATACGCGAATTGCTTTTGTTGAAACGTTTATAAAACGTCTTCAGTTGATTGCAAAGCCAATAATATTATTAGAACAAAAGTCTTAGTTTATGGGGCATGTTATAAAATATGAATTCGCATCTTGCCAGCAATTTATAATGAATCCTCCCCATTAGAATGGTTTTCGTCACAAACCATATGTTTCCCATATAAGAATTTTGTAAATGTGCGGTAAATGTTTCTTGTAAATCCACCACAATGCACAATAATGGGATGTTGAAATGGATAATTCATTCAGGGGAGAGAATGAGCAGCAAGGAATATGGAATGAATTATGATATGAATATTGATCCTCACAGTAATGAATATGAACTTTACGTTAAAGAGACAATTTATATTCCAGATTTAGTAATTGCCAGCATGATTGTGATAGTAAATAAGTGACTAGATAATATAAATGCTGCTAATGCTCCAATTAAAATGTATGTCCCAAAGGTACAACCAATGAGTGGTAGTAAGTCTATGGCACGACTGCAGCGTGATAGACAAATCGATTCCAAATAAAAGTCCTCGAATAATTAGGTAAAATGGAACAAGAAAATGAAGATGGTCAAATCGAGTTAATAAGACCCCATAATAGTCAAGAGACACTAGACATGAATGTTATTGAAAAACCCCGGGTACATGAAAAACTATGAGATCTCAATAAACTGTATATAATGTCTAGTAAAGTATGGAATCGAAAAGAAATGAATCGACGTCGATAATACTATTATATATGATTTTGTAAATAAATAAGATAGCGCTATAATCATGGTGAGGATCATGGAAGCATACCTGCAGGAAGTGCAGATGTATAAATGAATAGCCAAAAGATATAAAGACGCAAAGAACTAATGAAAGAGTAAAGTCTCATGTGAAGAGACATGGTTAATGGGACTTGAAGTCCGTATTTATGAATGTGTAAAATTATTGGATGCATTGATCTTTATGAGAAAGTGAAAGTAAAGTATTGAAATGTTTGTATATAAGGCATAACTAATGGCACACAATACTTTCGTAAAGACATGTAAATGATCATAAGAAGATATGTTCTCATGTGGTGGATCCAATAATGTATATATTTATAAGTCTGGCAATATAATAAGTAATTGATATGCGTCTAAAATTTAATGAATAGAGCTCATATGATTTGAAGATTTTATTATAGCATATAAAATGCATGGAGCATGCTAGTGATTTTTATGTTGGAGCATATAAGAAAAGTTCTCAAAAATAATATTTGATTGGGTTGAACTAATCATGTTTTCGGCATATGTATAATAATCACCTTAACGTATAGTATTGTGTCATGTTTGCATATGAAACTTTATTATGAGATCCTGATTTGCATATGGTTTAAGTTTCATATAATTTGTAAAGGTGATTGAATGCATGAAAATTGAATTTGAAACAAAAGACAAAGTTTGTCTTTATCGCGAATTGAACATCTTGAGGATGAAAACTTTGTGCATCATGAAAACTATAGAAAGATACTAACTATCCTTATATTGACAAATGACACTCATGTTTATGAGGTCACATGATGTTGAGAAGACTCCTTTGATTTATAAAGATGATGATCACAATATCGATTTAAATGTGCCATACTAGATTATGTATACGTGAAGTACAAGGACGTACTTGAAGAGATGTATGATGTATCTTAATTCTTAAATTGGATATGTGAACAATATGTAGAGAATACTTATTCATGTGATTCTATCAAGACACATTAAGGTGCATTTCACTGATTCAAAAAACTTAAGTGATGTGANTTGAGAAGACTCCTTTGATTTATAAAGATGATGATCACAATATCGATTTAAATGTGCCATACTAGATTATGTATACGTGAAGTACAAGGACGTACTTGAAGAGATGTATGATGTATCTTAATTCTTAAATTGGATATGTGAACAATATGTAGAGAATACTTATTCATGTGATTCTATCAAGACACATTAAGGTGCATTTCACTGATTCAAAAAACTTAAGTGATGTGATCATCAGGGGGAGAGAAGATGCGTGTTGCACTCTTTTTCCCTTGACCACGGTTTTGTCCCCACAGGGTTTTCCGGCAAGGGTTTTAATGAGGCAACATCCCCGAGCGTGTAAAGGAGTTATGTAGTCTTTTTCCTTCACTAGAATTTTGTCCCATTGGGTTTTATCTAGTAAGGTTTTAACGAGGCATAATCCTAAAAGGGAGTAAAACAAATGTTTCGATATCTTTAAGGTACAAGAAATGTGGGTTTATATTTACTAACCCATCAAAACAAGTTTAGTTGGTTTTAAAGATGCAGGATATATGTTTGGTCCTAACAGTGTTCGGTCTTAAAGTGGATAAATACTCACGAGTGATGATAGTGAAATTTCATGACGTTCGGCAAAGCAAACAATCGCGGATAGTTCATCCAACCATTTAGAAATTCTGGGAAGGAGGTACCAACAATTTTGTATGAAGATAATGTAGCATGCATTGCTTAATTCAAGGAAGGTTACATCAAAGGCGTCAAGACAAAACATATTTTGCCAAAGTTCTTTTCCAATCATGACTTACAAAAGAATGGTGATATTATTATTCAACAAGTTCGTTCAAGCAACAATTTGGCGGATCTATTTAACAAGGCACTTCCTACATCAACATTTAGGAAACTAAGTCACAACATTGGGATGCGTCGACTCAAAGAGCTCAAGTGATATAGTCATCAGAGGGAGATAATACACGCTGCACTCTTTTTCCCTTAGTCATGGTTTTGTCCCACTGGGTTTTCCTGACAAGGTTTTTAATGAGGCAGCAATTCCTAAGTGTATTAACAATATGGACATCCAAGAGGGAGTGTTATGAATCATTATTAGTGGATGTCCATATAACTAATAAGAGGCCCATGGCCCAATTAGCTATTAGGGTGTTTACCCTAATATTATCTTATATATATACTCTTTGTATTCCCTAAACATGATTATCAATAAGAAGAATATTCATTCCTTCAATTCTTATTCAAAACATGTAAGTTTTTTTTGTAAATTTTTAATTATTCAAACATAAAAAAGGAATAGCAAAACGAGCTCAGCCTGTCGTGTCAACTTCATCGTTTGGCTACCGTCCATGACTATGTCAACTTGATTTATATTAATTTATTAAATAATAAATTATTATCTCCGTACTAATATAGATTTCATTTCTACGTGTTCGTTAAATTCACTATATTAAATTACGTGTTAGAATATTAGCCAAAAGTTTGCTAAACTTAATATAAGAAATTAGGTAGTAAATTTTAATTGTAGTACGTAAAGAATAATACTAAATATTAATGGTGGATATTTACGCATAGAGTTAGGTGCCGTTTGTTATGCGGGTTTGGATTGGGTTTTGGTTTAGGTTTTTTAATTTTGTAGTTTGGTTGGGTGGTGTGGGATTGAAATAGTGTAAAGGCCCCACTAAAACCCAAAGAAAGGGAGTATGGTGGGTTTATTATCTCTCACACACTATAATTAATTTTTCTCTCTTTCTCTCACACACACATATAAATACTTTCATTTTTAAATAATACTTTTATTTTTAATTTTATTATAAAATCTATTAAATAAATATAATTTCTTTCTCCAAAACCTAAACTAAATCCAAATCCTAAACCAAATCTAAATCCAAATCCAAACCCTTTTATAAACCAAACGCACCCTTAGACATGGTTAAATGAATTTTGTTATGCCCGAGCTGAAAAGCTCATTTGTGGTGAAAATTGATTCTAGTCTCCCATCCATAAAATTAGGTTCTGATGATAGAGTCCCAAAATGGGCATAAATGCTTGCTGTATGGACGTGTGGCATCACATAACATGAGAGACAAAGAGAATGAAAGCGAAATATATATAATATACTACTACTCTTTATGGTTTTAAATTCAAATCATACAATGTAACCGTGCTATGCGACAGAAATGATACTCGTAAGAGAGAAGACAATGGTGGTGCAGTCACAATATTACAACTACAGTGCTTCAACTGTTTTCTTTATTCTATTTATTTGAAAATGATTAACTATCTCATCTATACTACATATAAAGGAAAAAGAGTCAAAAGTGAAAAGTGAAAAGTCAATAATGTTGAAATGTTGAAATGTTGAAATCTTATTAAAGGAAATTATGAGTGTAATTAATATTATTATTAAAACACCCCATTACTTAAAAGTACAATGATTTATTCACATTGTACAACCAAATTAAATACAACCAATTAAAACACAAACCGGGTTGACCCGGGACGCTTCAAACCCGACGGGTTGAGCCGGTTTAATTTGACCCATTTTCGACCCAACCTAGAAAGTTGACCCGATTTAAATCGACCTATTTTTCAACCGGAACGGTTCAACCGGTTGAACCACCCGGGTCGAACCGGGTTTCAAAACATTATCCATTACTTAAAAGTACAATAATTTATTCACATTGTACAGCCAATTAAAAACATATCTATCAAATTAAATACAATCAATTAAAACAAAATCCGGGTTGACCCGGGACACTTCAAACCCGGACGGGTTGAACCATTTTCGACCCAACCTAGCAAGTTGACCCGGTTTAAATCGATCCATTTTTTGCTTGGAACGGTTCAACCGGTTGAACCACCCGGGTTGAACCAGGTTTCAAAACATTATGTTAAATTTCCAAATCTTCAAACTTTTATTGTTTTTCGTTTATAACCTATAAACTTTTTTTATCAATAAACTATGTGTCGCTATAAAATCCCGTTGCTATGCACGGGTACTCGTCTAGTAATATAAACATGACAATTGTATTTCACATGTATTAGATGAAACTTGAACCCACAACTATTTCATCAGAAAACAAGAAACGTTCTCACACAATGACGTAGTAACGAATTGAACTACAAGCCTTTTGATGAGGGCCTCAATAGTTAATATTTAGTGAGTTTGATCGAGTATGTAAAAGATGGTAAGAAATGGAAGGAAATTACGATAAAAATAAATATGAGCAAACATCTTGAAATTTCTTGTCAAATCTTAGGAAATCACAACTTATAAGCAAACATGAAATTGTTCAAACTTTATAATCAATTATATAAGGACATAGTAGGCTAAGAGAATGTAGAGATAGATTAGATAGCTTTAAACGACCTTATCTAAAAGCCACTTAGAAGGCTATTTGCCTATTTGGCTTTTGATAGTAACAGTCAAATATGGCTTGATGAAGGTCAATGCTAGTTGGTATAGTCGAGAGGACGTGGTGATAGATGATTATCCTGGTTATTAGTATTATATATCATGTTAATTTGTTTATTATTGTGATGTAAGAAAAATACATTACTACCCATGTCAACGACACATCATTTCAAAACTTAACAAATAGTCAACTTCTTGGATGGCTCTTGATACGTCAAATTTGATTTAGCAACCTGTTCGATATCATAGTCATATTGGTTATATATAATTCTATTATTTAATGGATCACAGGAACAATGACAAAGACAATGAAAGTTATCTTTTATATACTCCGTAGTTTATAATTTTATATTAGCAGTCAATGTTGATGAATTTAAAGGAAGATCATATGCTCGATGTGATTATAAAATGCAAGTATGTAATTGATACGTGTTTGTAGGTATCACGATACAAGCTAGCATATCGGGGTCGGTTACATCTAGAAAAGTAGAAAGTGTACAAGTGGTTACATCGTCAAAACATGTATCCTTTTCATGTGTCCTCTTATCAGAAGGTCATAAGTAGTTGGCTAGTAGTATAAACCCATCGAGGCAATTTAAGACAAGGCTTCACAAAGCCCAATCTAATCTTGCTATTCAAAATCGAGTGAGCTCAAGTCCAAATCGTTTGAGCCTTATTATATGTTTATTGAGTTAACTAACTTGTGATCAAAGCTAGAAAAAATTAGAAGAGCCAAAAATTATTTTATGCTAATATCATATAAGCATGTAACATGTTTAAACTTGTGGGTTTCCACAAGCTTAACTTTTTGGAGCTTAACCTCGTCGAAACTACTTTAAGTTTTAGTCGAACTTTCAAATAAGCTATATAGAGTAGGAGGTGTTTCTTTTTTTTGTTAGAACCTCTTAATCACTATTAGGGTAATATAATATTATTTCTTTTTTTATTTGAGCCCACCAATTCCCTTGTATCATAACTTGGGGGTGTTTCTTTTTCCCTTAGCTAAGGGAATGAGTCCACACAAAGTATATAATAATATTTTTTTTATGTGGAGCCCACCATTTTTCCACTAGTGCCTCTATCCCCATGTGAGTGGTATAATGAATACTCTCCCCATTAAGACCATTTAACAGCCGTGGGTCCCACATAGGCCCCACGCATCCCTTAGCTAACAAAAAAAAGAAACGTCCATGTGAGTGTGATAATATCACTCTTCCTCATTAAGTGGTTGTAATAGAAGGGGGACCCACTACCCTTTATAAGCCTCTTAATCCAAAACAAAAAAAAAGAAACACACCCTTACTAGCGCTCATACTAGTAAGCACTTTAAGAGCATCTCCAATGTTGGCATTAAAAGTGCTTTTCGCACTAATTTAGTGTCAAAATGTATCAAAAACCCTCTCCAATGTTAGCACTATACTTGAGACTAACTTAGTGCTATGAATAGTAAAACACTAAATATAGTGCCGCACTATATTTCACACTAATACTATTCATCTTATTTAAACTCCACATATTTTTTAAACCTTTGATACTTAACTAAAAAAAATAAAATTTAATTTATATAAACTATATTTTTATAAGTCTTAAGTCGATACGTTTACGATGAGCCCAATATTGATATGTGTTATTTCAACTATATTTTATATTCGTAGTATCGACTTGTACTTTATAATAGTTAAAAATGTTAGTGTAAAAAATTTAATGCTATATATTGGAGCAACATTTATGATGCAAGTATATGCTACAAAGATGCTATTTTTACACTATTTTAGTGCAAATTTTTAGTGTTAACATTGGAGATGCCCTAAAAAACATCTTTGACATTCAACATTCTTATCGATCGTATAAGCCAAAAATACCAAGCATGTCATCTAAGTTTTAAGTAAATAAAAAGTCATATATAAATTATATAAGAAACTAAAACAATTACTCATTCAGTTCTATTTTATTATCCATATTTTCTTGTTATATTTCTCACATTTTTCATATTATCCTCACTTGAGATTAATATTACGAACTTTAAATAAGTTGTATGTTAATTAATATTAAAGTAAAACTGTCGATGTAAAAAAAGTAAGGATAGAGAGAGGAGGAGGAGAAAGGGAAAAAAAAAAGAAAAAAAAAAAAAAAAAAAACTGTAATTGTTGTGAATAAGAATTGAGGGAATGAATATTCTTCTTATTGATCTTTAACTATTAGATTTACATAGAGTATATATAGACAAATATTAGGGCAAAAACCCTAATAGCTAACATGTGCCGTGGGCCTATTATGGGCTATATGGACATCCACATATAATTATTCATAACACTCCCTCTTGGATGTCCATATTGTTAATACGCTTAGAAAATGCTGCCTCATTAAAAACCTTGTCAGGAAAACCCAGTGGGACAAAACCATGACTAAGGGAAAAAGAGTGCAGCGCGTATTATCTCCCTTTGATGACTACATCACTTGAGCTCTTCTAGTAGGTGCATTCCAATGTTGTGGTTCAATGTCCTTCATTCGAAATTATTGGTGCATCCTTCTCCGAAAAATAACCACATGATCTACGTATGTGTTGTATCACACTTCTTAACCAAACACATTCTTGACTTGCTTCATGGATTGCTAGAATTTCTGCATTGTTGAGTGATGTTGCTGAGATTGTCTTCTTTATTGAACTCCATGAAAAAGTTGTTCTTCTACTTGTAAATACATATCCATTTTGAGATAGACCATTGTGAGAGTCAGACATATATCATGCATCTGCAAAACCAACTAAACTTGTATTCGATGGGTTAGTGAAATATAAACCCATATCTTTTGTACCTTGAAAGTATTGAAATATTCAATTGTTCAATTTGATCATTTATTATTCTCGAGAATTCTAAATCATGATACGTGCTCCATGCATTCTATATTCCTTAAGGAATCTCAACATAAAATGAGCTCTATTCATTATCATTTAGACACATATCAATTACTATTATATTGCCAGACTTAAATACATTATTAGATCCACCACATGAGAACATGTCTCCTTATGATTATTTCCATGCCTTTACGAAAATATGGTGTGTCATTAGTCATGCCTTAAATACAAAGTTTCAATACTTTAATATCGCTTCCTCGTAAAGACCATGCATATCCAATAATTTACACATTCATATGTACGGATTTCAAGTCCCAATAACCATGTCTCGTCAGAAGAGACTTCATTCTTTCATTACTTCTTTGCGTCTTTATATCCTTTGGCCATTCATTTATACATCTGCACTTCCTGCAGGTATGTTTCCATGATCCTCACCATAATTATAGCGCTATCTTATTTATTTACATAATCATTACCATATCGACGTCGATTCGTTACTTTTCGATTCCACACTTTACTAGACATTATATATCATTTATTGAGATCTCATAGTTTTTCACTAACCCGGGGTTTTTTCAATAACCTTCATGTCTAGTTTCTCTTTAAGATACTATTATGGGGTCTTTATTACCTCGATTCGACCATCTTGATTTTATTGCTCCATTTATTTATTCATTCGAGGACTTTTTATTTGGAATCGATTTGTCTATCACGCTGCAGACGTGCCATAGACTTACTATCAATCAATGATTTTACTGTTGGGACACACATTATAATTGGAGCAATAGCAGCGTAATATGATCTAGTCACTTTCTTTAGGTCACTAAACATGTCTGGCATTTACTAGATCTGGAATGTTATTTGTCCCTTGAAC